>JAADVE010000041.1:0-45881 GCA_023334595.1 Pythium utonaiense | reverse complement strand
CCCCCCCCCCCCCCCCCCCCCCCACTTCGCTCCATTAACACTTTGGCCTTGAACTCCATCGCTGTAGGTTGGCATTCGTGAGACCGTCACGGCGCAGGAACTGGGGGAAAACAACGCGTTCCTGAACGCTGTGCTGGACACGGCGCCCATGCGCTACACCTACAAGTGTGATGGCTTCTTCCTCGAGAGATGGAAGAGAATGACCTACTCACGCTTGCTGTCTCCTTTTTGTAGCTGGCTTGTGAAGAACAAGAAGTTCACGGGAGATTCCTCTGCGTTCAAGAAGAAGCTGGACGAGATTTGGTTCGGCATGTACCGCCGCCAGACGCAGAACGACTCGTCCGGCTTTGAGCACGTCTTCCTGGGCGAAGAGAAGGATGTAAGCTGCTGCTGCTCACCACCCGACTACCTGCCTGCCTATGCGATTAGAAACTGATCAAGTCGCTGTGTGTAGGGCAAGATCTGCGGCTGCCACAACTGGATCCAGATCTACAACGAAGAGCGTGCCGGTCGGCTCAACTACCTTGGCTACATCAAGCCAAAGCAGGTGAGCCAGAGCCTCACCACGAAACCTGTTTGCGTGAGATTGATATTGTGTTTGCTGTTGTCTTAGCGCGGCCACGGGATCACGGCACCTCAGAACCACGAGCAGCTCATCAGCCTCCAGTTCAAGTGGGAAAAGGAGATCAAGCCAGTGTCTACGAGGTGCGTTGGAACCTTCGGACGCATCTAATACCGATCATCCAGCTAACTGATAGCCCTTGCAACATGTAGTCTCATCGGTGTGAGCCCCGAGTTCGAAATGGCGCTGTACACGCTGTGCTTTTTGAACGGCAAGGAGGACAACATCGTGCAGCTCGGCCCGTACCGCTGCAATATCAAGTGCTACACGTTCGGCCACGGCCACAACGTGAAGATTGGAAGTGCGTTCCCAGACACTGTGCCAATGACTGAGGAGCAGGCTGCCGTCAAGATCCAGGCGGCTGCGCGCGGCTGCATCACGCGCCACCAGCAGCAACACCACCACCACCACCCAGGCCAAGGTCAGGGACAAGGACAACGGCCACAACAGCACCAGCACGTGCAACACCAGCACTCGCAGCACCAGCATGTTCAGCAGCATGTTCACGTTCAGCAGCATGTGCATGTCCAGCAGCATGCGCATGCGCATGCCCAGCATCAGCCTCAGCCTGGTCGTGGCAACCCACCACCGCCACCCGCATCCGCCCAGGGGGCGTGGGCCAAGCCGCACAAGTTCTAATCGCACGCTTAGCTCGTGGGAGAGCTTCATAGCCGTCCAGACTTGTCTTACGCACAATCGCTTCCAGTAGATCCAACCAAAGCTAAAAATTGTCAATACCAACCCGTGCACCATTCCATCCAACGGTCGCTCTCCGAGGCTCGTCCGTTTCCACGGCCACTCGGCCGAGGGCTTTGCTGCCTGGGCATTCGTTTCACAGATCCAAACGCGTCGCGTCGGCTCGCGCACGGTACGCCTCGCTGCTCCCCAATCGTCGTCGACTGCGAACTTCTATCCCAGCCAAACAGCTTCATCTTCGACCCACGATCTGCTGACATGGAAGCCAAGCACGTGCGCGACCGCGACGACGACGGAGAACGTGACACTAAGAGCGTCAACGGTGTCGATGACTGTGACGTCGACGAGGCTGGGGCTCCCAACTCCAACGTCGTGGCTCTGCGCCACGGATACAATCAGACATACATCATCCGCTCCAGCAAGTCCACGATCCACGACGTGCTTTTTCGATGCGGTAACTGGTGCTACGGCGGTAAAGTGGACCTGGGCAGCTCTAGCCTCGAGCTCGCTGATCTGCCGTCCGTGATCCCAGCGTTGCAGAAGCAGCAGGGCTCGCTCCAGTACCTCTGCGAGTGGAAGGCAATGCCCAACACGTCACCGTACTCCGTGCCACTGGAGACGCTGTACGATGTGTTCGACTTCATTGGCTCCGAGCTCGCGAGTCCCCGCATCGAGCGCAAACTCATCCAGGCCGCGACCGAGTACTCGTGGGTGGACGACGACTCGGACGCCAAGAACTTCTTCGAGCTCGTGAGCGGCGGCTACGAGTGCTTCGACGACGTCGACATCGTCGCCAGCAAGACATTTGTACGTGGCCTCGTGCTGCTCGTGATCTACTTTCAACGAAGCTTCTACGTCGTGCTCCAAGAAGGTGAAGGCGAGCAGCCTCTGCTGGACGTGCGCTTCCCAGACCTCACCGCGCATCTACAGGGTGTGCACCTACAGACTTACAGAGACGACGACTGCACCAATATGAAGAAGCTCACGCTGTGGCAGGCGGTGAAACAGGGTAAGAGCCTGAGTCCACCCAAGCCCGTCAAGGTCCAGTGCAAGGACGTGAGCGGCACGGGCTACAACCAGACGTTTCTAATCCGACGCACGGCGGCCGGTAGTGCGGGTACACCGCAGAGCCTGCGTGAAGTACTGTTCCGCTTCGGCAACTGGTGCTACAACGGCCACGTGGACCTTGGTCCAAAGCTGGAGCTGCCAGACATTCCCATCATCATCCCGATGCTGCGTCGCCAGCAGAGCGCGCTGACGTTCATGTGCGAAGTGTCCAAGATGCCAGCGACGTCGCTGTTTACGCCTGCGATGGAGCACTTGGCGTTGGCGGTGCCGGCAATCCAAGAGGAACTGTCAAAGGCCGAAAAGTTCGTCAAGACACTCGCCAGCGACAACGCTGAGCGCATCGCGCAGTGGCTCGAAGACGACAACGTTGAATGCTTTTTCGAGATCGGCATGGACAAATGCGAGGCACTGCGGGTGCGTACACGATACTGCAGTGGTTGTTATCTTGTTTGTTGGCCTCATGGTGTTGCTCGTGACAGGAAGTGGAGGCGATCGCAAGCAAAATCTACTTGAACGGCATCGTGCTGGTGATGATCTACTACGACTACACGTTCTACGTGTACGTTGAGAGTGGTGAGGACGAGCAACCGCTGCTAGACACCAACTTCCCGGACGTGTCGTTCCAGAAGGAAGGGCTCCAGATCAAGACCTACAAGAAAGGTGTGACAGGCTGTGAGGAGCTGCGACGAATCAGTCTGTGGAAGGTCGTGAACGAGTTCCCGGAGGACGGTGGGGACGAAGAGGAGCCTGTGATGGTGGTGCCCGCGCGAAAGAAGGCTCCACCGAAGTCCCAACAGAGCGGAGGCGAAGGTTCCAAACAGAGCGAGCACCGGCGCGAGGAGGACGTGAAGAGGGGCGAGGCCGACGACGCCAAGCCTGTGAGCAAGTCGCTGGATTTGGGCGGCTTCAAGTCCTCCCACCCGCACCACATCGCACCGCTCAAGTCGAACGCTGTAGCCACGCTGAAGAAGATGCCAGATCTAGGCATCAAGGCGCCCTGGGACGAAACGGGCCGGCCATTGGGGATGCGCGCGTCCAAGTAGCCGCGATGGAGCCTGCCAAGAAGAACCAATACCACAATCCTTGACACTGCGTTTACAAACGATGCTTGACCGCCTTTCTCACACAATTGTCCGTCAACCCCTTACTATCTGATCGATCCCGTATCTTATAGTAGAGTAGCTACAGTACATGCCATTCGATTTATGCAGTTTTTATAAATCTGTGCGTCTATTTACTGTATTTAGAAGAGATAGATGGCTAGTAAGCGAGTTAATTGATTGGAAGAGTGATTGTCGCCCCTTCCGCGCCAACTCAATTGCGTCGCAATGCAAAATGGCGCGAGCGAAAGCCAAGCCGAAGCCCGCGGAAGACGCGGGCGGCGGCGCCATGCGCGAGGAGTGGAGCTGTCCGCTGTGCACGCTACTCAACAAGTGGGACGCGGCGGTGTGCGGTGCGTGCGCGCAAGAGCGGCCGGAAGACGTGGCGCCCGTGCCGAGCGAGTGGACGTGCGACGCGTGCACGCTCGTGAATGAGTGGGTGGACGAGCGATGCGCCGCATGCTTCCAGGAGCGGCCGCCAGCGAGCGAGACGAGCGGACCTGCTAGCGAACGACAGGGAGAAAGAGGTGCACGTGCTGCGGGGCGACCGAACGGCGTCGCGGTGTTGGAGAGCAGCGAGAACGGCGCGCCAGCTGAGACCGTCGCGACTCCGAGGTCTTTACGACGAGCGAGCCGCAAGCGACCGCTGTCTCCAGCACTACCGAAGCAAGAAATCGAGGCACGCACACGACCAGTAAGTAGATTTGCAGACTCACCAGCAACCAGCGCAAGACAAGACGAGGCGGAGCCAGACGAACTACCCGCAGCACCGACATTTAGTCTGCTGGGCTTCATGAACCCGTCTGAGCATCCAGCGAGTCCAGTGGCTCCAGTGATTCCAAGCACCAGAAGTGAGCCAAGCGAGTTCGTGCAGGCTGAGCGTCCGTCGTTCAGCCTTCTCGGGGAGTCAGCCGCTATCGACCTGACGACGGTACCTGACGCTGACCCAGCACACGAGACAGAAGCAAAACTGGCGCAGGCCGGATTGGATCTCAGCGATTCTGACAGCGATGACAATGACCGTAAGCGCCATAAACTGCGGCGTAAGAGTGTGGCGAAGTCAGTGGTACAGGAGACGAAAGCTGCGGTAGATGCATCGAGCTCCAACACCCAAGCGAATGGGGACGGCGCCGAATGGGATTGTGAGGTGTGTACGGAACCCAACGCTGCACACTTGGACCGATGCGAGTTATGCAACAGCAAGCGCAACCAGCTTTCATCTGTGTTTGCTGCGAGTCGGAAACCCGCATCTCCTCCTCCGCCAGCAGCGTCAGCACCAGGAACAGCAGCAGTGGAGTGCGCTGTATGTACACATATGAACCCTCGACACGTCGACCGATGCGAGCTCTGTGACATCCCGTTCGAAAAAGTCCAGTGCGACGTCTGCTTGCACATGAATCCGCAATCGTTTGAGCGGTGTGAGCTGTGTGAGTCCTTGCGTTCCAACGCAGAGCCACGAAACTCTGATCGTACGGCTCACAATGCGACGACGAGGCCCGAAACGAAGATCGCGTGCCCCGTGTGCACCAACCTGAACGAACCACATTTAGAGAACTGTGAGATGTGCGAGACCGATCTCGGTGAGTTTGTGCCGGCTCCGAAGACTTGTGTAAATCGATGTCTGACTTTGTTTCATGATGACTATCCAGCCACTGCCTCCAGGCCTCGCAGACAAACAGCTCGCTACGACTTTATCGATTTAGCATCCAGCCAGCCAGACGACAGAGGGCACAATGACAGTGAAAGCGACGGAGAGGCCGAGTACAACCCTAACGCCGAGTCCAACTCTGACGAGTTAGTGTCCGCTCCATTCCTGGTTTGGTGTCTTTCTTCTGTGTTGACTGACGTTGTCGTTTCGTTATTCTGCAGCGATTTTGAGCATATTTACCCGTCTAGAGCTCGCAGTCCAGATTATTCGCCGTCTCCACCATACGCTCCGTCGCCACCTCCACGTCGGCAGCGAAACCGAGCCACCTACGATCGAATCGAAGACATCTCGGACAATGAGGTGCGACAACCCCAGGCGAACACTATCCCGGCCTCTTTTATGATGTGGAGTGAGACTAACACCACCACATGACGTGTCTTTCACCGCAGATGCAAGGTGGCATGCGATCCCAGTATCAACCTGCTCCTCCTCCCCGCAGCAAACGGCCTGAGCTCACCGAGTTCCAGCACTTTCTCCCTGTCGAGGACACTCGGTTCGACTACCAGTGCAAAATCGACTATCGCAGCATGTTCGCTGAGTCCAGGTAGTGCGGATTGTATCCTCAGGCACAGGATGGCGTTTAGTGTACTGACTAGGTTGTCGCCTTATCCCAATAGCGCCTCCCGAACGTACAATGATCGGCTCAAGAAACGTCGAGCCGAGTCGCAGAAGCGGAAGCGCACGCACGCACAGAATGGGCTGCTGTCTGAGGACGACGCTCCGGCCCGTCGAGGTCGCGCTGGCAGTAAGAAGCGCACGAAGAAAGCAAGTGGAAAGAAGGCAAAGACAAAGGCTTCCCCACGCCGCGCGTCGACTGGAACAGTAGCAGCAAAAAAAGCTCGAGAGCCGAAGCGCAGCGCAGCAGCCAAGCCGCGACGCGCCAGCGCGTCTGCCTTCGCATCAGGAATTAATCACTACGACACTGCAAGTGCCGATTTCGGAGACGACGTGACCACGATGGCGTGGGAAGGACTAGGTTCCGCAGGGTACTGTTAATGCTGATGTGAATACGACTCAGGTGGAGCTGCGTTAATGGATTAGATCTCTGTCTCAGCGATGGACGTCCAGTCCGGAAGACTCCGAGGCCCTGAGGCCGCGTACTCGTTGGCGGAAATCATCGACTCCTTGATCAGTTCCGTTCCTGCAAAGATGGAAGCGCCCACCCACACGAGCATGTTGCCAGGGAAACGCGGACGAACAACGGCCACGTGCTTGCTGAGACTATGCTTATCAGCTTCAAGAGCGATCGCGAGTTCCTCTTGGAGTCGTGCAGCAAAACCTAGGACAAACAAGAGAGCGCGAGTGAGAGCGAGTCCACTAGAAGCGCCTCCAATCAACTGGATATGCCAGTCACCTGGAATCATCGCGGTGCCCCCAACAACCAGAACGTTCTCAGCCATTGCAGCACGAATGTCGATAGGAAGCTTGAGAAGCAGCTCTTCCAGACACGACACTATCGAGTTGCTGGAGGTCTCTGAGCCTACATCCATAGACACGATTCCCGTCCCATTAAGCAACTACGAGCAAGGAAAGTGACTGATCACGCTGCGGTCGTACCCACGAACAGGTTTTCGCAGGCATCACTTCTCAATGAGGCAGAGACCTGCATGGCAATTCCAGTTGAGCAGTCAGTCAGAGCGGTGAGCACGCAGGACATCAGCACGCGATGGTCCCACCACAAGCGGCTGCGCTCCGTGCTGACGGAACGTGGCGTCAGCAACATCCATCACTCGGTTCTGCAGCGACTGCACGAAGCACGCACGCTCTAGCACGTCTTCAGCCTGCTGAATAGAGAGCGAGCGTAGTTGCTGAGACTCGGCTGATGCGAGACGCTGGTCAAGCTCACGGCAACACGACGCTGTGCCAACGGCGACACCTGCGCGAACAAGCGAGACACTCGGATCAGCCATAGCGTTGCAGTCGCGGCTGAGGCCCAGTTCACGCACTCGTGAAGTAATGAAGCAACGGGATGCCTTTGAAAATGGGCAGCACGCGCGTCTCGTCGTAGCCGCAGTCGACAACCAACGCCGTGTGGTGGCTCGTGGCAAACAGCGCAGCAACGGCGGCGGGCAGCAGCGTCACAGACGCAGCCTTCAAGTCTGTGAAGAGCACATCCACCAGCGCCTCCCGCAGCGCACGCGGCCCCACGACGTCTTCACACAGCAGAAAGCGACGGTGGTGCGGGTTCACGTGCATGCGGCTGCCCCACAAAACCCACTCAGACATCCAACCGCACAGCGAATGATGCCTCAAACGGTCGGCTACTCACTCGAAGCATATTTGGTGCAGCTGCGTGGCTAGATACGCGCGAAGAGTGGCGCTGTCGGCGCGTTTGCTGAGCAATTCCCTCAACTGCACGAGCAGATCCACGTCGCGTCAGGCTCTCGTTCTCTCGCTACAGCGAGCTCCAGACACCCGCGAAAACACAGACAGACGCACGCACCTCCCAGCGAATGATGCAGCGTGGCGCGCGCTCGTCCGAGACGCCGCTCTTGATGTACCGCACGCCGACGTCCAGCACGATCGCGTGCTTGTCGTTGAAAGTGCTCATGGCTTCGGGAAAAGACGGATCCGCATTGGTATGATTGGGTTACCCTTCAGGTTACACTCCAGGTGTGTACCCCACTCCACACATTGAGAAAGTCCCACCAAGATGGAGGAGCTGCTAGCGGAGGCGCTTCGAGGTGAGCGGCGTGGAGGTGTATGCAGCGACGGATGAGTGGCAACTAATGGCGTGTGTAAAGATCCAGTGCTAGGCGACGTGCGTGCGGACGCAGAGCTGCATGAGCTGCAGCTGCTCGTCGCCAAGGAGACCGAGAAGGATGTGGTTACGCTGCGGCTCGTACTTGCGGACGCCACCGCGATCGGTAAGCTCAAGGGGACAACGCCAGTGTGCAGTGCTGTACAAGTGCTGACTCTAGGGGACCTTGCAGAAATGGAGGCGCTGCCCACGTGGACGGTTTCCCAGTTGAAGCGCAGCATCGAACGCCGCATCGTGAGCAGAGCGTCGATCGCAGCGGGCAGGCGAAGAAGCATCTCGTGGTGAGGACAGCGAGCTGCGTTTGGACGGTAGAACACCTCTAAAAGAACTGTGGCTTTAGGAAGAAGCACTGGAAGCAGTATGTACTTGTACACGAGGACACAGAGCTCGATGCTGGGCGTCAGCATCTCCAACAACTTCTCGACACCGCATCGAAGGGCCCACACGTGCTGCGTTTCGAGCGCCGTCGTCGACGAGGCACAACACCGGAATCCACCCACACAAACAGACCGAAGGGCCGTTGATAAAGCCTCTATTCGCATCATATTACCGCACTTCCTCCTTGTCCTCCTCCATGGCGTCCAGCAACTCCTTGAGGTCCGCCCACAGCTTGTCGCGCGCCTTACCCTCGATGGCGCCGTCCAGCTTCGCGCTCTTCTCCACGCCGTCGCGCATGAACCAAACCTGTGCGATGTGCGTGTCGCCCTCGGGCACAGGCAGCGCGTGCTTGTCCTCCAGCCACACAGGCGGCCCCTTGGCCACGAGCCGCCGCAGCTCGGCCTTGCAGTCGGCCTCCTGCACCTTCTTCATGTACGTGTGGAACTGCGAGTCGAGGAGCTGCTGCACCACGTCGGCCGCGAACAGCGCCGGGTGCCACTTGCCGCTGGGCACCGTCTGGTACTCGCAGTAGTTGCCGTCCTCCTCCGTGATGTCGTCCATGGACGCCAGACACTCCATGCCCTCCGCCGGCTTGCCGTGCACGCTCGCCATCTTCGATCGATCTGTGGAATGAGCTCCCCATGCGGAAGGATCAGAGTTCGTATCCGTTAAGAACCGCCTGTGATACTTGATACCAAGCCCTGTGGAATTGAGACCGAACTAACCACGTGGTCAAGTCAGAGAGCAAGGCGGTGGGGTCGATCAAGCGGCACGCATCTCTCCATCTCTCTCCATCTCTCTCCATCTCTACGGCTCTCCACGCGTCCGCAGCATCAGCATGGTCGACTACAAGGGACAGGCGCTGGCGGAGCGTGTGCTGCTGCTGTGCTTCGCGCTGGTCTGCTCGCCCGCGTGGATCTACGGCTACCTGCAGCAGGACTTCACGTACCCCCTGTACGCGTGGGGCGTGGCCACGGCCGTCGCGGCGCTGGTACGGCCGCCCGCGCTCAGTCGCCTGCATGTATATGGAGGCGACCCCACTCACGCTGTGTTTGATACGAATCTGCAGGCCATTCTGCCCAACTGGGGCTTCTACAACAAGGATCCGATCCAGTGGCAGCCCAGCTTAAAGTACATCAAGAAGAAGACCAAGGGCAAGACCGAATAGCTGTAGTTGTCGATAGGAGCACACACACAAACTCACACCCATGAATCAAAACTGCGTTCATTGCCACCGCATTATCGCGCTTCTGTGGAATGCCACGGAGTTGTACGTGCAAAGAGAGAGAGAGAGAGGGGGCGAGAGGTATAGGGGAGAGGTCTTCGTCTATTCCTCATCCTCCTCCTCCTCGTCGTCGTCGCCTTCCTCGCCCTCCTCATCGTCCGAGCCGTCCTGGGCGTAGAACATCACTGGGTTCTTCCACAGGTCGTCCTTGATGTTCTCCGCGATGTCCTCGTCACCCTCCGTCGAGGCGATCCACTCGAAGAACGACGCCTGCTCCTTCAGCTCCTTCGCCTCATCGGTCGACTTCCATGGGATCTCGCTCGCCGTCACAATGACCTCCTCGTCCTCCTTGTACGTGATCTGCTTCCACAGCTTGGTCTTGCCGAAGTACGGGTTCTCAGCGAAGGTCTACATACACAAACGCACGCTTGTCAGCACCGATGGTGCAATGAACAACCAGGGGAAAGGCCACACAGATCACAACATACGAACTCAATCTTGAAGCCACCGGTCTTGTCGACGAACGTGACGTCCAGGTCCACGAGCGCATCGAGCGCCTTCTCCTCCTCCTCGCCGATGATGCCAGCGACGAACGGGTGGCTGCTGATCTACAGTCGCAATCGCACAAACCCCATTAGAGCTCCTCGTGGATTGGATTCGCATGCAATGACCAACATACCGCCTGCTTCCAGAAGCCCGGGATGTCGCGCAGCAGCTTGGCGCGCTTCTCGTAGAACGGGCGCTTGACGGTGTTGTACTTGCTCTCGATCACGAGCACCTCGCGCGCCATCTTCTCATCCTCGGCCTCGAGCTGCTCGGCCACGGCGCTCACGTCCTCGAGCACCTTCTGGAGCTTCTCGGCGTCGATGGCTGGGGCGGCGTCCTTGTCGCCCGTGCGCTGACGCTTTGGAGATGGAGGACCGGCCATTGTTACTGTGGAGAGAGTGTGGTGTGGTGTGTGCTGCGTGTGTTGCAATGCCGCTGGGCTCAAGGAGCTGCTCGCGTCGGGAGGTCCGATTCGAGTCGGCTGGATGCCGCGGCTCTGCTCTGATCCGGCCATGTCCTTTGGCGGCCAACCCAATCAAACACGGGCAGCTGTATTGATCCATCAGATGTGTTTAAAACACGACAACGATAACTAAATCAGTAGATTCACCCGAATAGCACCAAACGTTGAAGGCTCAGGACACTTGCACTTGCACCGAAGATCTCAAGGAGATCCTCTCTCTCTCTCTGTCTCCACTGGAGAGCAGATGCGCGACGGACCCAAAGACTACGTATATTCCCACTACGCCGTCGCGTGTTACTTTGGGATGCTAACGAGCTGGGTGCAAGAGGCAAAAGAGAGAGAGAGCGGTCGCGTGACAGACTTGCGTCAATCTATTCCTCGCCCTCGTTGTCTTCTTCCTCCTCGTCCTCCTCCTCGTCGTCACCTTCTTCGTCCTCACTATCGTCATCCTCCGCGGCTTCCCGGGAGTAGAAGATCACTGGGTTCTTCCAAATGTCGTCCTTGATGTACTCGGCGATGTCCTCTTCCTCGCCGTCCGTGGCCGCGAGCCACTCAAAGAACGACGGGGCCTGTCCCTTCAGGTCATTACCCTCGTCCGTTGGCTTCCATGGAATCTCGCTGGCGGTGACTTCGATCTCCTCGTCCTCCTTGTACGTGATCTGCTTCCACAGCTTGGTCTCACCGAAGAATGGGTTCTCAGCGAACGACTAGATCCCCAGAAGAGCTCGTTAGAATCCATTCAAGGTGCAGGAGGATCGGATGCGAGGTTCACCTACAAACTCAATCTTGAAGCCTCCGGCCTCGTCGATGAACGTCACGTCGACGTCCACGAGTGCGTCGAGCGCCTTCTCCTCCACCTCGCCGATGGTGCCAGCAATGAACGGGTGGCTGCTGATCTACAGTCGCAATTGCACATCCTACACGTCACACTCCACCCAGCACCAGCTTGTATGCTTCACACCAACGCACCGCCTTCTTCCAGAAGCCTGGAATGTCGCGCAGCAGCTTGGCGCGCTTCTCGTAGATGGGGCGCTTGGCCGCGTTGCACTTGCTCTCAACCACCAGCACCTCGGCCGCCATCTTCTCGTCCTCCGCTTCGACCTGCTCCTCGATGGCGCCGACATCTTCGAGCACCTTCTGCAGCTTCTCGGGTTCGATCTCTGGAGCAGCAGTAGTGGCCTCCTTGTCGCCTGTGCGCTGGCGCTTTGGGGATGGAGGACCGGCCATTGTATGATCACTGTTCTAGTCGCTGTTTGTCAGAGAGCTTTTGCAATGCGTGACTCGAAATGGCGGGAATGTCCTTTCCTTTGGCGGGCAATCCAGTCAAAACTCCATGGCTCTGTATAAATCCACTAGTCGTGTTTAAAACATCGAACATTCTCACTAAGTCAGTAGTTTTCTACCTTGAAGGTGGATGTGGTCCACATGGACTGTTGCATCCCTGACGCCTTTTCGCGTCCGCACACCAGTTGCAGTCGCATTGAGAAGCTGCTGCGGGAAGAGCTTCGCTGCTGCTACTGCTTGACAGCGACAATGGAGCCGAAGGTGCGAGACGATGACGAGGACTTGGGCTACAAAGTCAACAAGCTCAAGTTGGCGGAGAAGCCCGGGCGTCTGGAGGCCAAGAGCCTCCAGCCCAAGAGCGACGAGAGCCGAGCGGCGGAGGCCAAGCTGGATCTGGAGGTTGAGCGCGAGTGGAAGGCACTGCAGACGGACACAAGCGGCGGCCGCATCGAGGTGTCCAAGCAGCCGCGAGCCAAGAAGATTTCCAAGGGTCTTGTGATGTGCGTCGGTCTCCGTTCCGTAGGCCTGATAGTGATCGAGATACTTGACAGATCGATGCTTGTTGTTTGCACCCAGCAACCACATGAACATGCGTTGTGCCGACACCGGCAAGCTCATGTGGCAGTCGGACGACTGGCGCGATGACGTCTTCACGGCCGAGCAAGAAGGTGCGCTTGCTGAGCTGGTGCACGGGTGTCGACGGGGACGGTGCTGATAGCGACTCTGTGTAGCTCGCATCCCACGTGCGATTCTTAAGTGCAATGCTGTGTCTCGGGAGATCAACTTCAGCTCAGCCGAAGAGATCAAGGACTTTCGTCTGGAGCAGCGCATCTTTCTAGATGGCAGTTGCATCGAAGGTACGTTTACAGGACGCACCGCTGGACATCACTGCGAGCATCTCACACCCATCGGCGTGGCGCACAGAGTGGATCTTTACGTTCGGCTTCGTGATTCCTGGCTCGACCAACTCGTGGCAGCAGACGATCGAGTCCGCAGGACCGGAGAACATGCTGGACCCGGACCTCATGAGGTAAGTCAGACGCCTGCACTGTCAATCTAGTTCGGTGTCATTGACTGTGGTTGATGGACGCATCCAGTGGGAAGCTGACCATCGAAACAGGCTTCTACGACGGCGACCTGACGATCGCGTCGACAGTGTACAGAGTCTACTATACCTAGTTGCCTACGAATTGAGTCCATTCCATATCTCCTTACTGGTCTTCACGTGGAGTCGCCCTTGAGTCGCAGTAGACTGAACGATCGCACAGCCTCTGTCGCTGACCCAACCGCCAACTGCTTCGATTGGATGTCGTAGGTATCGTCGGACTGGTGTTGGTTACCACGAGGAGAAGACGCGTCTTCATCTCCATCAGCTCGGGCTGTCAAAAGATTAGAACTTGCCCTGAATGCATCGACGAGGTCCGCGAAGATGTCGAAAGGGATCTACGAACGCACACTCGAGCATCAGCAACAGCGGCAAGAGAGCATGATCTCCTGAGCGGACGCACCGCATAAGGCTCTGGCTGGCGGAAACCTTCGAGCTGGGAGGACAGTTCGTTGGTCGTCACGCCAACGCCCAACACCTGGACGAGTGCCTGGCGCGCTGTTCAAATACCACTCATCAGTTTCACTGCACAAGCACAATCCGCTACCGCTCTCTCCTCCGTACCTTGCTGCAGACTCAATCGTCCAGTAGCATCAATGTCAGCCTCGGAAAAAGTCGTCCAAATGAGCTCGTCCAGATCGTCGATCTCCATGCCACCATCGCTTTGGCTGCCTTCGTCAGACTCGCCCGACAGGAGCTGGCCAAAGTCGTCCTCATCATCTTCGCCCGGGGTGTCCTGAGGCTCATCGCCTTCCTGGACAGTTTCCATGTGAACCACCGCACCATTCTTGCTGTCCACACTCGCCTTGCGTTGCATCTCCCTCTGCTTCTGTCGCTCTGCTTTCTTCCGTGCCCGCGTGGCTTTGCACGCAGCGACGACCTTGCGTTGGATCGCAGCTTCCTGGGCCATTATGTCGGCGCTTCGAGGATCCGTGACCTTGAACCGGTCCTTGTTGGTCTCCCGAAACTCCTGCCACTGCCGCCACGCTTTGATCGTCTCCAGCATCTTATCGACGCCCTCATTCGTTATGGGGCGGAGTTGTTCGAGTCGCCGAACGACTGTGAACTGGTTCTCAGGAACTGAGAGCCGTGGTAGACAGTGGTCGTTCAGCATGGGAAAAGCCGTCGCTACGGGCGTCTTCAGCCGCTCAAAGCACGCCGTCACTTTGTCATCCTGCAGCCAAAGCCGCTTGCGGATTGCTGCTAGGTCGGGATCTGGGCGGACTTCGTGAAGAAACGTTCGATCCACAGCCCACTGCGATGTCTTCGTCCACCACTCAGCCGATGGAGGAGTCCCAGTTGAGACCAACGGAGGTGGGGGCGTCACATGAACGATCTCCGTCATGTTCTTGTTACTATGGAACGCTTTCCAGAACGCCTCGACATCACGAGGCCGCAGCAACTCGCACCCCGTGCCATCGCCTCGCAACACGAAGAGATAGGGTGCGATGGGATCGTTCACGACGGCCTTGGCGGGGATAGGCTCGACGCCGTACTTCTCCACATCGCTTTCACTCAGCACACCCGCCAGCGCAACGTTCACAGTGGGGATCCCCCGGCCGTCGCCCACGTCCACTTTGAACAGGTTTTGCTCGTGGTCGCACAGACTTAGCGAGCCTTCGCGGCAGTTGAAGTAGTAAACGCGGTTGTGTGTCAGCTCGTCGCGGTCAGCGTCGTCGGCGTCGTCGCTTCGACTACTGGACGTCTCTGCGGCGGTCAGGCGAGACGTGAACTCCACGCGACCGCTGTCTTTCGCAACGATTTTGGTGCTATCGGGTTTGTTAACGACGATGCGGCCGTTCACTTCAGCCACGACCTTGGTGTTGTACTGCACCAGCAGCTCCGAGCCATCGCGGGTGCGGATGACGCTGCGTGTGCGCAGTCCACCCTTGGTCACAGCCACTTTCTCGCCGTCTGAGTGGCGCTGAGCTGCGAGGTTCACGTCAACGTCTATGCAGACGTCAGCAAGACCTGGCTTGGTGATCAGGACGTGTGATCGTGTGGCTGTGGCGCTGAAGCACGTGCCGTCGGCGTGGTAAGTGATACGCGAGCCGTCGGTGTGGGTCACGACGACGACTCCTGTAATAGGACGCTTCTCCACGAGCGCGTTGGTCTCTGGATCCACCACAAGCTGACGTGTCGCTACGTCCGCTGCATCGTCGAATGACTCATTCGAGCCTGGACGTCGTACCACAACGTCTCCGTTTGGAAGTAGAATGCGCCGAGACTCGTCCATCATCACGCAGACGACAGTGCCCTTACCAGAGATTACTCGGTATCTCTCCACGAGACTGGCATCATCATCTGACCGAATGTTGGCAACATATTGTTGCTGAATGATCGTGCCGTCGGAACAGGCCGTGACCACGAGCCCCTCGACTGATGTGTGTATGACCGTAATACTCGCATGACCATCGGGCTTCTTGGGACGCTCACGGCCCGCGACGATACTGAGCTGGGACCCGTCCTGCAGGTTCGCATAGAACTGCATCGCGAATCGCCGAGAGGCAACTACGCTTCCGCTCTCCTTCTGCTGGGGCCGCAAACCGAAGACATCGCTACGAACACAGACATCTGATCAGCTGCGTAGACAGGTTAGAAATACAGGACTCAAACCCTACCCGTCGAGAGATACACTAAGCCATGCCGGTGCGTGGGGAGTCTGGAACAGTCGGATGAGGCTTTGGTCCGCTGGGTACGCGATCGAGCACTTCTCAGCAACAGCGCCTAGCTCTCCCGCCGACAGCGCGATGCACGCCGTCGCAGCCAGTGCAGTGCGTGGCGTGAGGTATTCCTCCGAGACTGGCTGCTCCTTTTGCCAGTCTTTCAGTGCAGGCCGATGACGCACATGGTCTCGTGCGGTCCACGTCGTCGTACGAAAGCGACCGGGTGCTGTAGCCGTGATGGCCGCAACGAGAAGCGAGTCCGTTGCTTCGTCATACTCTTTGACGACTGAGGGATTCTCTCGCAAAACTGCAGCGAGTCGCTGCGGTAAAACAGCATCATCCAACGTCTCACTGATGTCACGCGCACGCAGTTTCCCCTTCCATTGCTGCCCGAGGAGCTCTTCCAAACGCAAAAGCTGCCGCGTCAAATGAACGCGAGGAACGGGGATCGTCGCAAAACACGTGAACTCTGTGTCTAACACACTACGCTCTGCCTCTGATAGCCGTGGACGCACGGGCATGGCCTTACGGCCGTGATTCCCCACACCCGGCAGGTCACTTACACGCCAGATCGACTTGTCCACCTGGTCGATCCGCTGGCCATGGACAACGCACGGGTCTCCACGTGTGGGCACCAGCTCCTGCCTTGTGAACAGGTCGTAGCTGAGCGCTAATCGAAGGGCCGCCTCGTCGCCGTAGTCGATGAAAGGTTCTGGAACGGAGAGGTTGTTCTCTTCTTCGCTCAAGGGCGACGCGTCACCGTGGAGACGCACCACTGCCTCTCTCATCGCAAAAACGACCGCACCAACGCTCACACTCGGCTCGAATACAGGACCAAGGACGTTACTGAAGAGTGCGTTCAATTGAAGAGCTTCTTCTCCAGCGCTCTCCCAACGAGGCAGCGGCGTGGTCTCCACTGTGGCCACCCAGTCTTTGAACGCCGCTTTCTGGGCCAGCAGCGGGTCCATCCTAGCAACAAGATCGCTTTTGAGGTCGGCAGCAGGCTTGACTTCACTCACGGAGACTGAGCAAGGGAGATCCACGAACACGAAGTCGCTCCACTCGAGACCGCCGACATTCGCCGTCTCATAGAGGTCACGCACGAACGGACTGGCAGTCTGGAAGAGGGAGATCGGCGCCTGCTGCTTGTCGAGCAGCGCACTGTCCTTGGCTTCATTGGAGACGCGGCGCGTGATGCTCTTCCGTCGCTCGTCGCTTTGCGAGATGCTCTTCCGCCTCTCACGCAGCTCCCGCATGGGGTCCACAACCAGGAGCACACCATCAACGAGTGGTAACAGTGGCACATGAGGAGAAGACTGGTGTGGCCTCGTCTCACCCGCCTCGCTCGTTGTCAGCAGCGCGTGGACCTCAGGTATCGTTGACGGATAATCCACTAGCAGGAAGACCCGCGCTGCCGGAGCAGGGGTCATCGAGACGTGGTCTCCACCACCAGCAGCCCCAGCGTCGCTCTCCGTAGCATCTGGTCGGATAGGCGTGCTGAGAATCGCCTGCTTCTCTGTCGCGACGAGTCGCTGGAACGCCAGTGCCATCGCCGCTGGCGTGCGCCGCACCTCGCCCACATCGATCTCTTCGTCCTCCGCGGCTGCGACGGCCTCCGCAGCACTCGCAGCGTCCTCCTGGCCCTCCACATGCCCCTCTGCTACCTGTGCGGCGGCCTGAGCCGCTGCAGCCGCCGCTCTCTCGGCCTGACGCTCGGCTCGCAGCTCCTCCAGACGCATGGCGCGCACGCCATCTTCGATCTCCTGGCGTCGCACGAGACGGTAGGAGGGTCTAAGCGACGGCGTCGTGAGATCCGCATCGGCCGCAATCGCAGCCAGCAGCTCATTGCGACTGGAAGTCTCCACGGGCGTCTGGCCGCTCGCCACCAGCAGCGTGTGGAATCGCCATCGCGCGTCCATTTTCCCCACTGCCACCACGCGCAACCTTTCATGATCTGTCCGCGAACCTCCATAATAGCATCCACATCATCATACAAAAGAGGTAAACCCGTAATAACGAATAGACTGACTCCATTTAACGGAGGGTTTCTCCCGTCGACTTCAATTTGAATACAAGAGACCGACGATGCGCGTGTGGATGGCGCCGATGGATCCCGCGAGCTCGCTGTCGCTGCGTCTGCAGGCCGCCTCCGCCGCCTACCCGACCGCCAACGCGTCATGCGACGAAGCCGCACTTGTGGCAAACGCGCGCGAGCTGCTCGCTCGCAATTTCGACGTGGAAATGGGCGCCGTTCTCCCCGGAAGCGCCGCGCAGGTCGGCTTCCAGTACGTGGTACGTGGTCTCCTGGCGCCAGTAGCTCCTTCGCTGTCGCCCGTGCGTGTCTGATGCGTGTGTGATGCTGGCGTGTGTGAGCAGAAGACTGCAGACGCTCTGCTAGCTGCGCAGGCCATCGCCCACGACGACTTCAGTCGCGCCGCCGGTCAGTTCAGGTCCGTTCGACAGCCCCTTTCCTTCGCTCCGCACTTGCTCCGTCGACGAGCCTCTGACCTTGAGCACTGTGTTGTAGGCGCATTCTCTCACACCTGACACCCAGTGGCGACCTGCCACTGATCGTGTACGGGCCGTCAGTGGACAAGTCCCGCCGCTGGATCGACAGCGACCTCACGTTCTTCCCAGGACCAGCGTTCTGGCACGCGGACACGGAGCCGGAAGAGCCCCCGTCGCTCGTGGTGTCATCCGTCGCGGCACCGCCGATCGCAGCGGACGTCGCGTGGCAAATGTATCGCTTGTCGCCGTATGAGACGGCCATGGGTGTCGTGGGTCACTCCACCGAGGCCGTGACGTTCCTCTGCGACGTGTACTCGCCGCTACGCAAGCTCCACTCGCGCTTGTTCAGCAGTCGTCAAGAGAGCAACGACACAGCGCTGCTCAGCGTCAAGGTACAGTGCTACTGCCTCCTATGTCCCTCACAAGTGTCTTCTCATTTGCGATAATCCGTGCCTTTGCTAGCATCCGTGGGAAACGTTTTCTCCATTCGCTGAGCATTGGAAGGAGCCACTCGCGGAACTCAGGTCCCTTCCAGGCTACGAGGCGTTCGTCAAAGAGATCCCAGCGGCTGCCAAGTCCCGCTTCTCCAAAGGCGCAGTCTTTGAAGGTACACGTTCCCTCCATGAGTTCTACGAGCCGATGATGTTCCTGGGGTCCTGTCTGGGAAAGTCAAACACCACGACATCGCAGTGCCCATTCAGCGTCCACGATGTCGAGTTCAACGCTCTGGTGCTTCGCTCCGCTTCTGCGCTGGTGGACATCGGCCGCGTACTGCTAGAGCGGTCGTCGACATGTCCAGACTTTGAGTTCGGATGGAAGGAACTACAGAGCGACGTGGAGGTCGTGCGAGCGCAGGCGATGGCTCTGCGTGATGTCATCACAGGCAACGACACCACGCCAAGTCGACTGTGGAACACCACGACCCAGGTACGTCACGTCTTGAATCTGATAGCTTGCCGGGGAAATGTGCTCAGAAACGCTAACTGTCTCTGGGCAGTTCTTCAACGACGATGGTGACAAGCACGCGGCTGTGTCACTCCGCGGTTTGCTCCCTGCGCTGGCTGTTCGCCTTCCTGAACCACAGATCATGGGCATCCTGTCGCACTTCCTGCGGTTGTCCGACACATTCCAGTTCCTCTGCTCACATTACCCGACATCGTATCTTCCATGCGGCTCTGTCTCTGCTCAAGACGCTGTAACGCTGCTGCCGTACAACTACTTTTTGCAGCGTGCTTTCGCGATGGTGCGTAGCTGGCTGCTACTTTGCTCGACTGAGCTGAACCAGGTTGAGTTCTCACGGTTGTTCATGTCTCTATCGCAGAATGAGTTCGGCGGACTCGGCACTTACGTCCGAAACATGACGCGTGAAATGGTTTGCGCGAGTGTTAACGCCAGCGCGAGCGACGGAACCAACGCTGTGGCGCTGGCTTTCCGATCTGACTCTGCCCAGCCAATCGACACGTTTGGAGACGGCTTCGCTGGCTCCTCGCTCGCTGCGGCACTGCTTCTCAACGTCCTTCTCCCTGCCGGTACGTGGATCCAGTCGTTATCTGCAGTTTCCTTAGGACTGACTCACTCTTGTAACACTCTAGTGAACGCACCTCCGAGCCCCGATACGCCTCCAGTAGACCACCGTATGCTCACGGTGATCATGTGCGTGGAGCTCGTCGTCGCGTTTGGCGTCGCTCTTAGCTGCGTCTTCCTCTCGGTCTACTTCGTGGCCAACCGCCCTCGTGAAAAGCGACCTGCCCGTGCGTCGACCACAGAGACTGCAAGGTCAAAGAGACGCACACGTGACTCGCGGTTGGATGGATCCGAACCGCCCAGCGGCGCTATGTCGTCGAGCTATGGCGAGTCTCAGTCATCGTTCGGCAGCTCGATGGATTTAGAAGAAGGGCTCCTGTCGGAGGAAGAAGACCAGGCGTACGGCTCGTTCAACGGTCAGCGTAGAGCGGCGTCCGGGACGTCGTCACCAAGCGGAACATGGCAAACAGTGAAGGAGGCCCTCGCGTCTATCAGTCCGTGGTAGCTTCGGTAATATCAAGCATAGGTCTACTCAATCTATTACTACGTTTGTAGATCAGATTTACAGTCTACGCCGTTTCCTTCTCTGCCTGCTGCTGCTCGAGGCGCTCGCTTTCCAGCTCCTCCTCGGATGGCCAGTCCGCCAAGCCGAAGAGCCGCTCACCCAGCAGCGACGGCGTGTACTCAGCCGGGAACCAGTCCTCCTTGTCGAAGCGCTGGAGCTTCATGGCCGGCTGGAACTCGCGTGGGTCGTCCACGGAGATCATCTTCAAGTACTGCACCATGCGGAAATCGAAGCCCGTGTTGGGGAAGTTGCTGTCAATCAAGTCACAAACAGCGTCAGTCCTCTTGCACCTCTCATGCTCTTCATCTGCTGGCAGCGAAAGCCACGTACCCGTGCGGCAGTTGGCTGTTCCAGATCAGCAACGAGCCGGCCTTGAGCGGGATGCGCTTGATCTCCTTACGGACTGGATCCTCATCGGGCACCTCGATGAAGTTGCGCGTCGCTACCTCCGGCAGTGCGCCATACGTGTCGCGGTGTGCGTCCGCCCACTGGAAGAACCGGTCGTCCGTGAAACCGGGCACGCAGTGGAAGCCGCCGTTCTCCTCCGGACAGTCCACCAGCGTGATCAGCGCTTGCACACGCAGCGATCCGTACTGCTCCGCCTGGTCCTTGGGCAGCTTCGCAGGCGCATAGCCGGCCGCAGACGTGCCCAAGTGGAACGGACTCAGGTCCCAGTGCAGCCACTCCTTCTTGGTCTGCCACTCCTCGCGAAGCGCCTCGGCGTTTTCCTGCGTCAGCTGCTGCTGGTGGCGGAGTCTCGCTGGACGCATCACGCCGTAGCGGTCAATGCTCACCCACAGCCGCCGCGCCTGCATGATGTTCGCGAAGGCCTCATACACCACGGCGTTCTCGCGGTTGCGCCACGCCTGCGCCTGGCGGTTCACCCACGTCTCATCCAGCTTCTTCATGCGCTTCCAGTACGGGAATCGTCCCATGAAGCCGCCGTTGCGACACACTTCGCTGGGCCAGTTCTCATTGCCCCACGTGGTCTCGTCGTCGCGCTTCACGAGCCCGTCCTTCTCCAGGTACGTCCACACTTCGTCGATGGACGCCGCACGCTCCGCCTCGGTCAGCACGTCCTCAATCACCACGTAGCCGTCGCGCTGGAACGCCGCCACATACTCGGCCACTTGGTCCACGCGGTAGCCACGCACGAATCGCTCTCCGTCGTCCACTGGTGGCGTCGCCATTGCTTCAGTCGCAGTGGGCAAGTGGGAAAATGCCCATGAGCGAGTGTGTGGCATAGACGTCGCATTGAGCCAATCAAAGTTATCGGAGACCTTGCCATTGGATTGGATGGGTACAGCAGCCCATTATTGTGTTCTTAACGGATAGGACCACCAATTTAAATTGCGCTCATAACAGGTCCTTCTTCCACTTGGCGACGAGCGCCGTCGCAGCCTTGGCCACGTCCTCGCTGCTGTGCTTGCGCAGCTTGTTGATGGTGCGACCCACGCCAGTGTTCTTCAGGATGTCCACGTTCAGCGTCATGCCCGACAGCGTACCGAGCACTTGCTGGGCCAGGGCTGCTGACACGTTCTTCACATTGTCGCCGGCCTTTTCCAGGAGTCCTTGGTGGAATCGCACTTGGTCCTCCAGCGACTCCTCATCCGTAGCAGCCGCGGTCTTCGTGCTTGCAGATGCATCAGCGGATGCTGGTGGTGTATCTGGTGACTCAACACTGTTGCTGTTGGTGCTGCTGGCTTCGACTGTGGCCGGATTCGGTGCCTGGTTGGCTGTTGCCTTTCTCAGCTTCTCGTCTTCCAGCACCGCGGCAGGCAGCTCACTGTTCACGTTGGCTTCAAGCAGCTTCTGGATGTTCGGAATGGACGGAGCAAAGCCCTGTGTGTGGTTCTCCGTCAACGCAACGAGTGCGTTCAGCGTCGTGAAGCATCTACTCGTACTACTACTCTCCGTCTCGCCAACATTAGTTGACTTCCACGATCCGTCAGGCTGCTGCACGAGTAAGAGCAGCGCCATCGCACGGCGTACAGGGATCAAGTTGTCCGATCCATCAAAGCAGCGCAGCGCCTGCATCACATAGCCACCATACAGAGAACCCATGAGACCAACGCTCAACACTATCCACAGCCAGACCAAATCAAACATATGAACGGACCCGCAGCATCTCGCTTAGAAGCGGAACGTCCTGACGCACGAGATGAGCCACGAGGTGCTGTCGTAGATAGAAGTACTCGTGGGGCAGCAGCTCCGCCTCACAGCGCAGGCGTCCGAAGCTTGAGAGCACCAACACGAGCGTCGTCACCATTCGCGTCTGGTCGCGGTATTCTTCCGGTGACAGCTCACTCGGGCTCTTGTACGGATAGAAATGGGGCAGGTGCTGCAAGACGTGGGCCATGGAACAGCCCAGCGACACTTGTAGCGAGTGCGCGTACCAGCACTTGAGCATCGCGTCGGCCATGAGTCGGTATCTGTTTGCAGCGGGCGGTCCACCCGTGGTCGGGTCCCAGCCAAAGTAGTCCACCACGCTGTATACAGGTGGGGACCGCTCCAGGAACTCGAGCAGCTCCACGCGCGGCGGATACACCGCTCCGATCCGCTCCACGGCGTACACGTCCACCAGCGTCATCAGCGTCTCGCCAGGCGTGGGTACGCGGCCCTGGGGCCACGGTGACGCCTTGCCTCGCGCCGCCGCCAGCATGCGCATGTACGTGGTCGCGATCAGCGCGACCTCCGGCCCCTCCAGCAGATGCAGGTCAAACAGCGTCTGCATGACACGCGTCTCCAGTCCACTTCTAGCCGCGTCCCCGTGCTCCGCCTTGGTTTGCTCGTCTCGCAGCAGTGCGTACACGTGGTGGAGCCCCTTGGTCATGGCCTGGCGCCGCAGCGCGATCTTCCAGGGCTGCGGCGCCGGCCGCCGCGCCGCCTTCTCGGCTTTCACGCGCCGCACCTCCTGGTGCATGAGCCGCTTGAGCACCTCCTTGTGGTTCGTGAGACTCACCTTCACCTCCTTCTCCACGAACTGCCGCACCACTTTGATGGTGAGCTGCGCCAGGTCATGCGACGCCACCACGCGCGCGATGGCCGCCGCGATCTTGGCCTCCAGCTCCTTGGAGATTGTGCGCGGCGCTACGATCAGCGACGAGCCCGTGGCCGTCATCTTGGTGTACATCCCCGCCATCGTCGTCGCACTCGGCTGATCGTTGCTCGCGTAGCTCTTGGCTGTTGGGGACTCCCATGTTGCTGTCACCTGGGACGAACCTGTTATAATGCATACATGTATGTGTTGATGGAGGTATATGTTGGGAGGATACCGGTATGATACCGGTATGGAACCGTGTGTGGCCGGAAGGACAGCGACGCGAGGAGCTCTTTTGCCGAGACCGCTAGTGACACCACCGGGAATCCGAACCGAGAAGCCGAGATCGAAAATGCTGGCCAGACTGCGTGCGACTGCGCTCAAGCGTGTGGTGGAGCGCCGCTTCATCGGCGGCTTCGCCGCTGCCTCGGACGCCGCGCCGACTGTCTCCGAGAAGATGTGCGTAGCTGCTCTGTCGGTGAGAAAGGACGACACGCACAATTGGCAACTGACCGTGGTTGTTGTTGTGGCACGGGTATTAGTGTGAACGTGGTGCTGGTGGACTTTGAAGGCAACCGCCACTTCGTGCAGGGCCGCGTGGGCCAGACGCTGCGCCAGGCGTGCGAGATGAACCACGTCTCGCTCGTCAAGGACGACTCGAACGGCGGCGGCGGCGTGCACAGCGCTGTGCGCTCGGACTACTACACCGAGAGCCTCTTCGGCGAAGGATCGGTCTCGCCACAGTCGCACGTCATCGTCTCCAACGAGTGGGTCGACAAGCTGCCGTCGCCCAACCCGCAGGAGCTCCACATCCTCGGCTACGTGGCGGATGTTGACCGTTCGGCCAAGTACGTCGTGTTTTGGAAATGGAGGATACAATCCTCAAGTGAGGTATATTACGCGAGGCTAATAATGCTGTTTTGCGTGTTTGGAATAGCTCCCGCCTCGGTACGGAGATCGTGCTCACCAAGGACCTTGACGGTCTCGTGGTCGCTGTGCCTGAGGCGCCGCCAGTCGAGACGTATCAGTATGTGCATGAGTATGACGACGACGAGGAGGACGAGGAATAAACCGCCGTGTCGGTCTGCCTGATCGATCGCCTCCAGATAAAAAGCCTAAATGAGACCATTGAATCTCCCCCCCTCCCTCTCCACCCCACCCAGCTACTTGTCAGCCACCACGCTCTGCCTCTTGGACACAGCCTTGCCCTTGGCCTGCTTGGCTTGCTTCGCCACGGGTGTCTTCAGCTTGCGCTCCACCTCCAGTCGCGACCGCTGCTTGATATCTGCTCGGCAGGTCACACTGTCTGTATTCTTCTTGCCGGAATCCACTCCAGCGCCTTCCCAACTGGCTCGGGCTGCATCCTCTGCATCGTAGTCGTCGTCCTCCTCATCGTCTTCGTAGTCGTCAGCATCCACGCGGTCGCCGTCCACGTACGGATTCATCTGCCGCTGCGGCGACTTGGACACGCGGATATTATAGCGAAGTTTCTCGTCCGTCGTGCGCGTGTCGGGCGGTGCGATGGCGTGGAGACCGCTCTGGTTAGCCATGCCCATCGCACGCACACTGTTCTTGCGGCGAAGATTCGTTGACGAGCCCGACTGCATGTGGCCTTCATCACCCAGGTACAGCCGCACGACCTGCTCCACCGCGTCAGCCAACTCAATCGATTCCATTTGCTGCGTTACAGCCACACCCAAGATCTGCGCGACATGCTGCAGGCCCAAGTGGAGCCGCTCAGATAGTGATTTGAGGCGCGCTGCTCGCTCTTTCTTCTGCTGCGTAACCGCTAGCGCGTCGCTCAAGTGCTGCTCGAGCTGCTTCAGGTTGTGGGTCGTGGAAGACGTCGCACCGTCGGGCCCACTCGCAGGCTGCTCAGTGCCTTGCGTAGCTGCTGCGTTCGACCCGCCTAAAGATGCCGAGCCGTTGCTGTGAGCACCGGGTCCCGCTGCACTCCCCGAGTCTGCGCCGTGGTTGGCGTGGCTGTTGGTGCTCACACTACTCCCGCCAAGCTTCAGGTTGACGAGCTGCGTCTGCAAACTCGACAGCTTTTCGCGATACTCCACTACGCGCAGCTCGAGACTCTTCTCTTCCGCCTCCAGCTGCACGGCGTGCTGTTGCTGGTCTTGCCAGTACAGATGCGCCTCCTCTGGCTTGTTGATACCCACTTGACGCAGAGCGCCCAGCACGCCGTCGTCCTTGAACGGACTGCCCACGTACACCTTCAGCTGGTCCACCTTTCGCAGTCTCTCCAGCGACGTCTCTTTCTTGTGGAGCAGCTTGTCCTTCGCCCGGTTGAATTCCACGACGGTCGAAGACTGCTTCCGTGAACGACGGCGGTTGTTGCCTCCCTCATCATCTCCACCGCCGTCTTCGGCATCTTCGCGAGTGCTTGACGTGTTATTGTCGGCTCCCGCAGCTTCCTCGTCCTCTTCTTTCATAAGATTTGCCCTGGCTGCGTCGCCATCACGGTGCTGCTTGAGCATGCGCTGCATGAGCTCGCAACGCCAGCGTAGTCGTTCCAGCGCTGTGTTGTGAATAGCGGTCTTGTCCTCGATCACCTGCTGCAGCTTCTTGCTCTCGATCGACGCCAGTCGCGACTCGTACGATACCACCTGCGTCTTCTGCTGTAGCTCCACGATCTCGTGCTTCATCTTGTTGACGGCCGTCTCAGTGACTTCGATCGCGTTCGGGTCTCTCGCCGGGTGGATCTCGCAGTGCCGCAGAATTGCCTTGTAGTAATCGCTGCGCTGGCGGCCCAGGACTGTCTCGTCGTTGATGTGGCGGATTTGGTCCAGCAAGTCGTCTACTTGGCTCGCGCTTTGGCCCGCAGCTCGAGCCTGAGCTCGGGCGTCCAGCAGCCGCGAGTCCAGCGTCTTGAGCGCTGCCTGTCTCTCTTTCGTCATAAACTTGAGCTTGTCGTACTTCATGCGCAGATCGACGACCTGCGTCTCAAATTTGGACACAGACCCGACCGTGTGCTCAGTGTTCTCCGTGGACAGAAACTCGAAGGCACCGTCGTCGGAAGTCGAAGACGGAAGCATCTCAAAGCTTCCGTTGGTGCCTGGACTATTGCTGCTGGTCTCCTTCTCTTTGGCCCCTGGGCCAAGGAACAGCAGCGACGGTTTGCGTTTGGTCGAAGACTGGATGATGGCGTTTTTCACCGCTTTGGCATGCAAACTCTTGGGTAAAAAGGAGCTGCTGGGCGTCGCTTTCTTTCCCGAAGAAGAACCTTCTGAGGAGGCTGCTGTGGAACCATTTGCGCTACCTTCGACACTTCCAGCGACCGATTCTGGAGCCTGAGACTGCTTGATGTTCCTCAAGAAACGGCTCTCAAACGCGATCCCGATCAGCGGAAACTGCGTCCATAGCCAGCGCCGCACAAAGTACGCGTCATCTTTGTGGATGCACAGCGCGTCGATCTCTGCATGGACGCGTTTGGCTTCGTGCTCGGAAAGATGCGACGCGTTGGAGCTGATGCCGCCCAAGCTCGTCATGAACTCGTTCAGTTGCGGTGGCGCTGGCCGAGCCAGTGTCAGCGTGCTGCTGCGGGAATCGTCGATACGCTGCCATGCTCGCAAGAAATCAGTGATCGTGAGACATAGAGCCAGGAGCTGTTCCGCGCTGGGGGCTTCGTGGATGATGAACTCGTCGAGCGAGCGGATGAAGTCATCGACGGGATCATGAATAGAGCAATTGGTTCGCAGCACCATCCAGTACGAGAAGAATTCCTGGCGGTTGCGCTCGCTCCACCACAACTGGAACATCTTGATGTCGACTAGAGCGCCCTGTAGCGCTGACCACATCGCACACCGCTCCAGCTGCACGGGTAGCTCATCTAAACGCCGCTGCGAGGCCTCGAGCCCGCCGAAGTAGGTGGCGAGTTCCTTGTAGTAGCAGCCACGGAGGTGGTCGTCGCTGAGAAAGCCAAAGCGAACTAATAGTCGCAGCTGGTTGTGGCTGAGGTCAAGCAGCACGACTTCGTCATTACCCCCGCAGTCGTGGCGACGAATCTGCATTACGTGAGGACGCAGGAGCAGCAGGAGCTTCTGGCAGATCGCCTTTGGTACGGCGTCACCCAGCAGACGCTGCAAGTCAGCCTCCGATAGGCCGTACCGCGAGACCGCCAGTAGCGACAGCGTGTGGCGCACAAGCAGCACGCGCTGCTCCAGGGCGACCTGCAGGGCCTCCCACTCTGCAGGATCCACACTGGCAGATGCTTGCGAGCCAGAGCCTCCACCCATTGATCGCATCGACGGCGTGCGCGAGAGTCCTGGTCGGCCGTGGCCTTGTTCATGGTTTGCAGCCGCTACAACATCACGTTTGGTTGCTCGGCGCATGAGCTTGCCTGGGCTGCCTTCTCCATTTGGATCGGGGTCCGGGGTCAACATCTTCTGCTGTTGTTCCTCCAGATCTTCAATCAGGATGTCCGTCCACCGCCGCATCAGCAGCTCGTAAACAACGTGGAGCTCCCCTGTACGGGTCACACGATCCAGCCAGGCACTACGTGCCGCCCTACCGCCTCCACTCTCGTCGAAGAGCTCTTGGCCCTGGACGAGAAGCCGCAGGTACAGTGGACTGGAACTGCCCGGTGCACTGACGACGGCATCCTCTTCTTCCTCCGTCAGTGCGGTCTTGCTCGTGTGGGCGTTGTATAGATGAAGGATCGCACGGCACGAGGGTTCGTCCAGTGGCTCGACGACAATGAAGCTCGTTCGCCGACGCCGCAGTTCCCGCATTGTGTGCGAATCGTGGTCGCTGGGAGGCAGCGTGGTGTCGTAGATGAGGTCACCGTCTCCATCGTAGGCCACGGGCTTGCGCACAACAGTGTGGGCGCTCTGCAAGCTGCCGATTGAGCTGCCAGAACCGTTTGTTCGCGCCAGTAGTGAGAGACTGGCGCGGTGCGTGGCCGAGACGATGATCCGCACACCACAAGGGAAGCTGTTTGGTAGCCACGACAGCGAGTCACCACCGTCTTCCGTGCGCAGACAATCAATACCATCGAGGACAAGTATAATGCTACAGCGACAAAAGACACACAGTCAGTGTTCGCCTTTCGAGTCCAAGCCTCAGCTCCACATCTCACTTACTTTCGCCGGGAGGAAGCAGAGGCGCCTCCACCACCTGCGCGTTGGTTCGTGCGACCTACAGCAGCTTCGAGGCAGCGTGCAAACGAGAACTTGAGCTTCTCTTCATCGTGTTCGCGCGGAAGCTCAAAGTCTCGCAGTCCGTACGTTATCTTAAGCTGATTCATGAGCCGAAACAGGAAAAGCGAAAGCTTGACGCTGTCGAAAGAGCAGCCGCAGTAGTGCTCGTAGATGAACTCGTGAGCTCCGTCCTCGGACACGCGGCGCTGCGCCGCCCAATGCGCCAACAGGGCAGACTTACCCATGCCTGGCTGGCCAACTACGACCAGCAGCGACGACACTCCAGAGCTGGCACTGGAGCCGTCAGGTGCGCTGTCGCAGTAGTCATTGATCAGGTGGAGATAGTGGCTCGAGGCCGCGTACACGAAGTCGCGCGTCCGACTAGCAGCGAACGCTGCATGCGTGGCGTTCTCTCTCGACACGATCGTGCTCTCCACTCGTTCCGTCCGCTCTGTGAGCTGCTGGTCGTCGGTGCCTGAGCCTGCTCCATTGCTGCCGTCACGACTACCACTGCCAGAGGACTGGGACGCCGCAGTGGACGACGCCCCACCACCACCAGCCGCGCCTCGCTTGACGGGAGACGATGCCTTGCCCATCGCGCTCTTTGCGTTGGTCTTAACCAC
Source organism: Pythium utonaiense (assembly GCA_023334595.1). Lineage (NCBI taxonomy): Eukaryota > Oomycota > Peronosporomycetes > Pythiales > Pythiaceae > Pythium > Pythium utonaiense. Next base: position 16,852 of record JAADVE010000041.1, on the reverse strand, counting down.
CACACTACGCACGGCTCTACAAAGTTTGAAGCCTCCACAGATTTCCACCCCAAAATAAGTCAGAAACGGATATCCAAAATGTGATTTACATGCAACTCCTCGGCAATGAGCGAGGCCTCTCTCTTCTGTTCTGTCGTGGGTCTAGTCACGCAATACAGCAAACCGTTCACGTTGATGTAGATGAAGCCGCTGGATTGTAGTGCAGACGCTGTAGCGCCGCCTGCCGCATCTTCTCACGGCGGTCGGCAGCCGAGAGGTCGGCCGACGACTGGCTGGATGGGGCAGAGCCACTCGCTGTCATGCCAGAGCCTACGCCCACACACAAGTAGTGTTCAGCTCAGGCAACGCATATACAGTCTGTAAGGAAGCCACACGCACCAGCGAAGGCCGCGTAGTTGGCGCGAGGAGGTGCTGCTGCTGCCGTCGACGCGCCGCCTGCGGTGTCGCCGACCGGCGCCTGACCTGATAGATCGTCTGGCAGCAGCCAGCTGAAGAAAGAGCCAATGTATGCAGCGCGGTTGATGTGCGCTGGGATATGCTTGTTCAGCAGCAGCATGCAGAGAGCGTCCGCGTACGTGTTGCAGTTCCTATGAAACACCACGCCACCACTCAGTCAGCCACAACCACCACCACCACAGGCACTCAGTGAAGACGAAGATCACCACGCACTTGTTGAGTAGGTGGTAGCTCTTGCCGTCGAAGTCCGAGCGCAGCGACAGAGCGAGGTTTCGTGCCTCAGCCGCTGTGCCGGGGAACACGCCCATCTCAATGGACTCGCGGAAGCGCGCGCCTGCGTACACACACAAATCCACAGCGAGTGAGTCAACGACGTTCGCGCAGCCGTAGCAGCTCCGCACGAGTCCCACCTGGCGCTTGCCGCGGCGGCCCCGCAAACACGCCTGCGCCGCTGGCGAACGAATATTCGTCGCCCGCGATCTCCACGCCCGAATGGAAGACGCCGAGTCCCACGTCTGTGAATGCGACAAATCAGAAATCCGTATCCGCCCAACGAGCAGCTCCGCAAGAGCGCGAGTACCCACAGCCCATGTAATCGTTCGCCTCCGTGAGGTCGTAGACGTTGAGCCGCACGGGCGTCTGCGCTGCACGCGGCGCCATCTTCCTCGTTATGTGCCCGAGAAAAAGAGCTCTTCGAGGAGAACGGCCAAAAATGGAGAACGTCCAGTGTTATGTTGCTTGTAGGGACGCAATCCGCACCATAACCTCAACTATGTCGCATGCATGTTGCTGGTGGGAGTGAAGCCATGCCATTCATATTAGCTTGGCCTAGGCTCGCTGGAGCTCGGGCACGCGAGCCTTCTTCATGGCGTCCTTGCGTGTCTTCCACGTGCTCAGCTGCCTGCCCATGCTGTCGGTCGATGCTGTGGACGACGCCAAGGTTATGCTCTCTAATGCCTGCTCCAAGTCGGCGTTCTTGGCGTCGAAGCGGTCGATCTCCGCGAGAGGCACCCACTCGAACAGCGGCACAACGTAGAGGACCATGGTCGCGAGGGTGGCCGAGGTGATCTGCTTGGCGAACCGCACGGCGCTCTGCAGAGTCGGGAAACACTGGTACACTTGCACAGCGACATTTTCTATCAGTTGCGTGGGAGTCTCGATGCTCACGCTCACGCACGCAAAGCGTTGCCCGTTTCCGTGCGGCAGATCCATCGCCCTGTACTGGTAAGGAGTCTGCGTGCCGTCGGTTGCGCCGTAGTAGTTCTCCATTGTCATGGTCATTTCATCCTCCTTGTAGATGGCAAAGCGGCTGGAGTCGCGATCAGCGGACGGCGGAATCGTCTCAAGCGAACACACGTGACGGAACAGCTCCAGTGCGTCGTGCAACTCCGTGAACTTGCCCAGCACACGGAACGCTGTCACGGTTGCAGGCGTGGTGTCTGTCGTTGCAATTACCTCACGAACAGCGAACGCAGTCTGGGCCTTGCCCGGACTGGATGATGGTAATCTGAAGGACGCACTGGGGGCTATTACGCTTGCTCGGGGGGCTTTGCCGACTGGGACTGGTGGCTTTGGCCGCTCGCGCATGAAGCCCACGACAGCAAAGGGCTGACACACACCGTGAACTGGATTCCAGATCGCGGCAGTGGACGCCACTGCACTAGGCATTTTCAGTGCGGCGTCGGATCGGAGTCGCACACTACGTCGTCGATCGGACGTGTTAGGGCTGTTGATAGTGGTGGCGTTGGAGATCGCAGCAGCTCCAGCGAATGACGGTGCTGCTCCGTACAAAGGCTTCTCCTGGAAGAGTTGTGGAAGCATGGCGAGGGTGGTCGACGGTTCCTGGTTAACCTGCTCTAGCAGCGCAAACGTCTTGCTCTTCATGAGCGACTGGCGACGTGCACGTATGGGTTTCGCAACTGGAATTTCAGCGCGAACCGTCTCCTCGTCTACAGCGGTGCTTGTGTTCGCTGGAGTTTCTGCTGGTACGATCGATTGGTTTCCTTCTTGCAATGATCCCAACACCCCTTTCTTCCTCACGACGACAGTCTCCTCAGCACTGGGTTGGACAGTGTTCCGTCGCTTCTCCTGGCTCTGCTCTGACAGGGAATCCTCCTTCACAGCTGGGGTTGGCGCGTCTTTCGGTGGACTATCTTGCTTCTCACTGCGTGATAACTTCTTGAGTCCCTTACTGGAGCTTGAGTGACCGAGTCGAGGCTGTAGGACAAGCACTCCAGGCTCCATCAGAGGCTTGAGAACTCGGTCGACTGTCGAGAGCGTCGGCGTGGAGATTGATTTCCCCAGTCTCTTCGCACTTGACGGGCCTCGCCCCGCTCCAATCCCAGCTTCTCTCTCCTTGCGTCCGACGATGTCTTCGAGAAACTGCTTGCGGTATTTTTCCCACGTGACGCTCTTGATGGCGCGACTCTCGATGCTCTCGCGTATGTAGCCCACCGATGACCGCTGCAGGCTCTCCCGCGCGGTGGGCGACATCAGGTGGAAGATATCAAACCGCGACAGCACCAGCACGCGCACAGGCGACTCAGCGATGATAGAGTAGTCTCGAATGCAGATATCATTGAAGCGGCCCGAAGACGCCCTGTTTAGCAAAAGATATCAGCAAGAAGTGAGATCTCAGGACCCGCGAGAGACACGTTCAGCCCGTCGTACGTACTCAGCGCAACCCAATACGGAGTTCAGGCCGAATCGTCCCAGCTCGTACTGCTGTGGCTTGCCCGTGATTGGATGTTTACCATCGTGGACCATTACGCATTCGCCGCGCGTGATCACGAACATTTCAGTCGCTCGTGAGCCCTGCTTGCAGATCTCAGCCTTGAACGGGAAGTACTTCTCGGCCATGACTGCGCACATGGCTTGAATCGTATAGTCGTCCCACTCGGGTCCGATGAAGTACGGGTTCTTACTTAGCATCTTGGCGTACTGCGCGTGGTACTCGTTCTGGTACTTTTTGATCAGCGGCTCGTACTGTTCACGGCTCAATACCAATAACTCGCAAAAGTCTGCGCATTTCACTGTCGCTCGACGCAGTCCGCCAGTCTCCGACAGGGCCAGCTCACCAAAGTACTCGCCCTCTCCCAGTCGCGAGACGACGTTGTCCGACGTCTCATCAAATCGGTTCTTCGTGCGGACAGAGACCTCCGTGCTGCCCGAGAAGATGATGTAGAAGTGGCGTCCTTCCTGGCCTTCTTCGAACAGCACCGTGTTCGTAACTGCGCTGATGAGCCGCATTGCGCGACACAATTGCTTGCGTACTTCGAATGAGAAGCGGGAGAAGAACTTGACGCTCTTGAGGTACTCGACCGCAAACTTGAGGTCTTTCTCTGACCGCTGTGCAGATGCACGCATGAAGATGTTGCGGATGATGTCTTTGTTCGAGCGGAACCGCTTCGTAGCCTCCAGTGGCGTGCCCGTGGCCATCGCATCGTGCGATTCTTTCAGCAGATCAGTGAACACTGTACGGTTGATGAAGATTAGCTCAGCAGAGTCGCTCGCGATGATTGCAGAAGCTATGGTATCCATGCGTACGACGGTGTTGGTCAGTCGCCTAAGCGAGGCAGAGCGATATCCGACACTTCCACACACTCACCAGCACGCCGGTCTGAGTCGAATAGCAGAGCGCGCTCGCCGAAGCTGTCGCCTGGATTCAGGAACGCGATGTGGATTGTGGGCGGTCTCTTACTGTGCAGATCAGCTGATGACGCTTGCTTGTCTCGCTGACGGATTTCAACTACCAGAGTGTGTCACAACGGTTACGTAGAAGCGAAGGGCGTCTAGCACACTCACCTTGGCCTCGAAACACCATGTAGAAGCTCTCTCCTGGATCGTCCTGCAGGGTATAGATCCGCATCAGACTAGAGCTTGCAAGTACTTTGAATAATGTAAATCACCTCTTCAAATACGAAGGCGCCTTTCTCATCGTAGTGAGCGAGCTCGATCGACTGGTACAGCTTGTCAATCTGAGGATGGGACGCGCCGTTAGCGTGTGAGGCGAACACTCCTCGTGGATAACGTGCAGTGACCCACCTTGTCTGCAAATGAGTACACGCACATAATGACCATCAGTCTGTGGTTATTCTAGTGAGAGCATCGTCATGGAAACCTCACTCACATGCGTCGAGGTTGGAGAAGAACTCCAACAGCTTGGACGCCGCCAGCAGCGACTTGAGCTGAGCACACGCGTTAGCCACCCATCCCACACGCAGCCTCCTCCCTAACACGGACAGCTCCAACGCACCACGTGGATATCGTCGATCGACCGCTTTCCCGGCGGCTTCTGTAGAATCGAGCGACACACTGCGACCTCTGGCTTGCCCTCTTCGATCGCCCGGAGAAAGGCGCCAGACTGTGTCATCACCTCCAGCTCCGACGCCAGCGACAGCTTTCGCTGGACGTGCGATGGAGAGCCATCTTCGCCCTGCGTGCTGCTAGTCGCTGGGCCTGTCGACGACGCCATGTCATGTGCTCTTGCTGCTCAACGCCATGTGCCATCGTCAAGCGGTTGCCTTTCTTTCAAAATAGCTCATCAACAGTCCAGCAACTTCAACCACCTTATGTTGCACTTATGTTGCATCACTGCCTTTCTTGGGAGTACTTTCCACCCTCCTTTGGGACCGCACTGTATGTAGCTCCTCATATATCCTCGCGCGACCATGGGCAATGCACTGGGCACGGCGTCGCCGCCACCGCCACAGACCCCGTGGGAGGAGCTCGTCGCTACCTACGAGAAAGCCGTGCAGCCGCTCCGCCAGCAGCTGACCAGCACGCGCTCGCTGGCGCTCTACGAGACGCTGGGGTCCCACGCGGTGGACGCGACGACCGGCGGCGTGGTGTTCTGGCTCGGCATTTCCGCCGCGCAGGTGCTCCAGTACGCCCTTCGCGTGGGTGCAGCGACGCCCGTCGTCCCGCGCGTGATCGGCACCGCGGCAGTGGCCTCCTCGTCCGTGCTGGCGCTGCATTTCGCGTCGCTGCCGCGTGAACTGGTGGAGGATTTCCAGAGCAGCCACACGCGCAACGCGTCCAGTGGCTCTCTGTCGACAGAGCTCACGGACAAGGTGCGCGCGCGTGTGGAGGATCTGACGAGTGCGCCGCTAGCGGTGTATGCGGCCATGGGTGTGCTCAGTTTCGCGATGCTGGGCGGCCGTATGAGCTCGTTGGCGCCGAGCCACTACGCGAACCTCGGTGCATTTCACCTGAGAAAGGCGTCCCTGCCAGCGACCGAAGAGTACGCTGGTGGGTCCGCACGCGTTGTGATGCAGGAGTTTGGCCGTCTGTACGGTTGCCACACGTGCGGCGTAAAGCGAGGCGTCCAGTACCACGCCGACCACATGCCTCCCAAGCTGTGAGTGTGCTGTTTCTCTGGCTGGATGGATCTGACCCACGATGGTGGATCTAATGAGCGTGCATGTGTAGATTCGCTAAGCGCATGAACGAGTCTCTATGGCGTAAGATCACAGGGCGACAGGTCCCATTCCGCTTCTACCCGCAGTGCCAGCCGTGCTCGAACATTCAAGGAGGCGACGTGAAGAAGGGCCACAACATGCTTAAGCTGCACCTATCGTCCTTGCGACTGCACGACTCGACAGGCTTTTGGCTTGTGCTGCTGTGTACCGGTGGTCTGTACGTCGGTGGGTCTTCCTTCCACGAGACAGCGGACGTCCATCAGCAGCCCAAGCCTGTAAACAACACCCAGACTCCGCAAAAGGACCACGTATTTTCCATGAGTAGTGCGTCGTCTTCTGACCACGCACTGCTGGTCTCACTGCGCGAGCGAGAGAAGAAGCTGAAGAAGCAGCGACGCGCGTGTGGCGACGACGTGGCGCTGGTAGCAGCACTTGACGCCGAGCTGCTCTCCATCAAAGAGTGCAAACAACGTCTCAAAGACACGATGAAGCGCATGCAGCGTCAGTCCTAGAAGAGCCCTTCGTGAGTGCTTGTATGTCTCAAGATAACCAAAAACGAAGGCGTTTTGCGTCCAGATTGCCGACTCGTTATTGGCGGCCGCGCTATTTTGGCCGTGCGTGCGTGACTGGCTGATGTCTGGACAGGCTACCTCATCAACGTCCGATCCCTTCGACTACAAGAGGCGTGAGCAGCGGACGACAATGGCGGCAGGGCACCGAGAGCACATTGCAAAGCAGCTCTTGCAGGCCCACGTTAGCGAGTCGGATGGCCGTATCCTGATCCAACGAAAGCCGTCAGGGGCCAAGTCGACAACCCACCAGACCAACGGAGGGCGACCCGTGCGTCGTGGAGTGAAGCCGCATCGGCTGCCTTCTCCGACTTCGACGGAGCTAGAGCAACGTGAGCACGGCTGGAACGACCGCTTCTTCCGCGATACGCCCTCAGAGCCGAAGAGGCCACAGCGAACGAGTCGCACAAATGGAGAAGGTGGAGGGAGCACTCAAGATCAGAAGGAACGGAAGATCAGAGAAGAAAGACAGCAGTACGGTCACGGCGACCACACCGCGGGTGGATCTCACAAGCACCACCGTCCCGGTGTCGGTCGGCTCGTGCCTATCGGCTCATTAGCCATGCCACCACGGGTACGTCTCCACAGAGCCAATGATCTGTTTGTGTGATGTTCCTAATATCTAGGTCCTGGTAGGAGCCCGATACGACGTCTTCCAAGGACGAAAAACTGCGGTTTAAAGTTCTCAAGGCCATCGATCTCCGAGAGACGCTCATCTATCAGCTCAACGCATTGATTCTTTGTACACCTGTCCAAGAGGCATTGGTGATGGCGGCCGCGCGGCTCATCACCAACGACGGCAGCGGTCCTCAGCTCAAGCCACGAGCGACTATGGCTCTCGCAGCCGTCGGCTCCACGACGTTGTCGTCTAGCGGGGCTCACGCCATGAGTAACGCACGGGAAGCCACACGTTTGGCTCAGCAGCTCGCGTCCGATCTTCAGATCACGGGCATCCAGACTGTCGAAGGGATGGTCGAGTGGATGCTCGAGGCGGGCGCGAAAGCAGAGTACGTCCACTGCTAATGACTGTCTTGCTATCGGGGTATGCGACTGACTGACGGAGTTATGGCACCCCACAGCAAACCACCTGAGTTTTTGTGGCGTGGACGCAACTACTTCCTGAAGATGGAAACGGATTTGGATTTTGCAGGCCCGGAACTGCGTGCTCGTGGTGTCGAACTGGACTGTTTCTCTGCTGGGAATCCACTGTGTATCCGCCCAGACCAGCGCCTTGGTCGAGTGCTCGCAGCTCAGGCAATCATCCAGGAGATGGTGACGATGGCCAGGCAACATGAGCAGGAGAAGCCCGAGGACGCGACCCCCAGTAGTGGACGCAAGGCGAGTGTGCGTAAGGATAAGAAGAGTCCTCGCTCGAAGTCTCATCGTACGCCACGCCGCCCCAAGGATGAGAGTCCTCGCGCAAATAGCTACGCAGCAGTGTCCTCGGAAACGGCAGCGGCGTTGCTGGCGTTGCAAAGCGCGGACGAGATGATTCTCGCCACAAGCAGTAGAGGAGATGGAGATGAGGATGAAGGCTACGGCGGTGAGGACCACGGCTTTTCACGATCAGCGACAGCCAGGTCGCCGCAACAGGAACAAGGGTCAGTGCATTCGAATCAGGAAGAAGGATCGCATTACGAAGAAGACCCGGAGGCTGAGAAAGAACTCGTGAATCTTCTGGACGAAAGTCTCAGTGATACCGCGCCAGCACATTCGACGGCAGGTGCTGCTGGCAAGCTGAGTGAGTCAGTGAAGAGCTCAGCGCGTGATGAATATGAGAACAGTTTCGACGACGACGAAAGTGAGAAAGCGACGACGCGCAACGATGAACCTGAAGCGGAGACCCACGCGGCGCCAACTGAGCCAGAAGAGAATGAAGAGGAGCCAAGAGAGGATGACCCGGGCGGGGAGGACATAGCAGTCTCAGCTCCACCACCGGAGAACGCAGCCGACTTCATTGGTGATAACCAGGTCGAGGACGGTAGTACAGATCCTGCGCTGAGCAACTCGAGCTCTACAGACGAACAGACCGAAGATTCTCAACGATGGGAGCGCGTAGCGGAGCTACTGCGAGTCTTGAAAGCAGAGATCGATGATTACGACGAGGTATCAGGTGACCAGCTACAACAGAGAGCGACGTGGGCTCAGACAAGACGGCGGCAACGAGAAGTGGCGGTGGATCAAAGAGCTCACGCGTGGGGGACAGATCCGTTTGAAGGGTCTCTGATGCAACTGGTCGGCCCGTTGGGATCTCACATCACTCGTCTGTGTGAAGATCCGATGTGTGCGAGTCTCCACCTTCGGCAGCGTGTGCTGGAAGAGTGTCTTGATGTGATGGATGATGAGTGTAGTGCGATCGCTTCATCACTTCATCAGGAAATCCAAAGCTCCAATTCTCTGATCTCCGAAATCGACTTTGCCGACGTTCTGCAGACCACACGAAATCATTTCCTGGACAGTGAACGACAGGTTTCGCTTCACTCTGTCGGTCGAGCCATCGAGGTGGCTGCGATGTTGCGTGAATCATCCAGCAACACAACGTCTGGGTTCTCCCATGGCCTCAGCCAGCTCATGCAAGTCTTCTATCCGTACCTGATAAACCAACGACGTGACCGCCTCGTCCACACGTGGGAGCGAGCTTCCCAACTGCTCAAGGAGGCTTCAATCGACGTGGAGCGCGTAGCGTTTCTACTTGACGCGGTCTGCAAAGTACTTCTGCTGAACGTTGTATCACTGCGACGTAGTTCGGGCGACGACGACGAATCCGCCGCCCCCAAGCTCACACTTGTGTGTGACCGAGGAAACGTCCTCGAGAGCTCCGTGGTAGCAGCCTACAAGAAATGCCTCGCGGACTACAACAAGACCACCCCACTCCCCTCCTTTCAGCTGTATCCGTTCTTTGTGAGCTCTTTTGGCGAGAAGCGAGTCGATGGCGTGCAGGTCGAGGAAGGTGAAGGTAGGGGTCCGCTAAAAGAGTGGTTTGCACTCGTAGCCAACGAACTCACAGCCAAGTGGCGTGCTGTTTCTCTATCAATGACCTCGTCGACAAGCAGTTCTGTCGATGACTTCGATCCCGTGCTCGTGAACGGCAACAAACTCGTGGTGGATCGTATGGAAACAGTACTCCAGTCTGGCTTCAAGCTTGAATGGCAGTCGCCTGTGGATCAGACGACTGTCTCGCGTATCATCAACTCGTGCGATCTATCTACCGGATCGTATCTTCTTGATCGAGGCGGCTTGTCAAACCAATCGTTTGCGGTCTCGGAACTTCGCATCTTCCAGCCGAAGGTCGCAATTCTCGACTACATCCAAGCGTCCGAGAGCTACTGGCTGAACGAATCACTGCCGGAAACGCTGGGAAACCATCAGACTCTTCAGTTTCTCGGCTGGTTCCTCGCGAATGCGCTAGTGCATCAGTGTCCACTGCAGCTGCGGCTTCATTCGCTGCTCCTCGAGCTTCTACTGGACGTAGGGCGCGTGGTGACACTCCAGGATCTTGAGTCTCTGGATCCGTCGCTATGGGCAGCCATGCAGCAGATGCGATGCATGAAGCCAGCAGAGTTCGCCAGCTACCTCGAGTTTGAGGGCGTGGCAAACGCGTCGTCCATGTCTGTGGACGACTACATCACCCGAACTGTTGAGGAGAAGTACGGCCTCCAATCGAATCTAGCGTGGCAGCTCCTGGAGATCCGCACCGGCTTCACAAGTGTCTTCACGTCCTCTGACCTGCACTTGGCGAGCGTTACAGCGAGCGATCTCGTCGACCAGCTCTGTGGTGACACAGGATGGAGGAACGAGCAGGATCTGGACCTGGAGCAGATCTTCAGAGTGTCACTAGACCCAGATTTCGCCAGTTGCGCCCCGCTGAGACGGTCCTTCTGGTCTGCAGTGCGTGGGTTCGAACCGCGACTCCAGCGGCTCCTCGTCAAGTTTATCACCGGCGTCGACACGCTGCCGCAGGCGAACACTGAGGTGCGTGGCTTCATGCGTTTGCCGGATCTGACATCCTGACATCCTGACTGACGTGACTGATTTGATTAGTTCCTGCGCATTGAGATGCCGTTCCCAGCGGTCTCTCCACATGACTTGGAAAGAACGCTGCGCATGCTGCCACAGTCTCACGTACGTCCCTTGTGGTGACAAGATGGCTCAGGATACAGTGTTGTAGCTGACAGGCAACTGTGGATTCTGTTCCGTAGACGTGCGACAACACGCTGGAGCTGCCTCACTACTGGCGTGCTCTGTGTTGGAAAGCCGGCCACGACGCCGATCAGCCAAACAGCGTCATCGAATCAGAGCTCATGAATCTGCTGCGGGAAAAGCTTCGTCTTGCGGCTGAATATTCAGGTGGGTACGGATTGGACGGCACGGCCGCCACGACCGCCAGTCTGTCGAGTGTGCTGCCCAGTGGACACTCGAGTGCCGACCAGGAGCTAGCTGCCCAGGAGAGCTACGACTCTCTCGATCTGCCAGCCCTCGGCGAAGGTAGCATGGCGTCAGGAAGAGACAGCAGACCAGGCAGCAGCACGTCCACAGGAGCCATGGGACGGCACGAGGAAGAAGCGAAGAGCCAGCCCGTCGAGCAGGCCGTGGAGAAGGACGAGGAGGCGTACGGAGCCGAAGACTGGGAGGAAGAGGAGCTGGCAGAGTAGTCCTGTCCAGTAGAGGGCGCTGAATCAGGCCTCTCTGTCGGCGTGGCTACAGTACTTGCCCTGATACGTCAAGAACCACAGCAAGGGGCAAGTTGCCGTTGCACCCTTGTCGTGGGTTCACGGTCTCCGCTATTGTAATCTGGGCTCGCTGCTAACGTAGTATAGTACATGATCCGGCTCTGAACAAGGTAAACAGAGTGGTGGTTGTGCCAAAAAAAGGTGGTTCCGACTGCGGTGGTGAGTGGACGTTGTTGAGAAAGTCCACCGTGAACTGTGTTTTTTCGAACGGTGGAGCTGGTGATTGGTGCGTTATTCTGAGGCATCGGCCCACCGCCCGACGGGCCACACAGCGACGCACAGACGCCGCTCCGTCATCATCACACGGCGGGTGCAACCTCCGCAAGAGACGGACGGCCGGAAGTCGCCGCGAAGCCGCTGGAAAACCAACCCACCCGTCCAGCATCCGCCACGCTTGCGCAGGACGCAGGACGCCATTACAAGATCCGCCATCGACCTCCTACCGGCGGTTGCAACAACACAGTCGGCGCAGGGATGATCGGCATGGAGCCCGCTGCGTTCCACGAGTCGCTGGACGACGTGCTGCTAGCCAGCCAGGCGCTGCTTAAGCGTGCGCTGCACGCAAAGCAGGTCGCGATGCCCAAGAGCCCAGAGCTGCAGCAAAAGCTGGACGAGCTGTGTGCCACAGCAGCAGCGCTGCGCGTCACAGTACTCGCTGCTGGCGCCGCTTCGAATGAAGAGCCACAGCAGCAGCAGACGGCGACGACAGAATATGCCTCACCACCATCTCACACACCAGCAACCGTTTTGAAGACCAAGCGTTTCGATCCGCTGGAGCCGACGGAGCCGTTCACGCAGGACGATGCGTGGGCAGGCGCCTCTGGGTCCAACAACCAAGCCTCACAGCCGTCCGTGTGGTCGGGCTTCTACAACAAGACTCTGCGCGAGCGACTGGACGTGCTCACGCTCATGTTCCCGCGACTGCAGCGTGGACTCAAGCTCGAAGCGGATGAATCGGCGACGGACAAGGCGAGCGACACTGCGAGTCCTGTGGCGAAGCTCGGCGAGCTGCCCGTGCGGACAGCCAACCACATGATCGAGAACTGCATTGGCGTGCTGGGCATCCCGCTCGGTCTCGGTCTCAACTTCGTCATCGATGGCAAGCACCTGTCCGTGCCTATGGCTGTGGAGGAGCCGTCGGTGGTGGCGGCCGCGTCCAGCGCCGCGAAGCTCGTGGCGTCGTTCGGCGGTGGTTTCTCGACTGCGACTACGGGCAACATCATGACGTCACAGGTGCAGCTCGTGGACACTCCTGACATCGCGCAGGCGGTGGAAGCGATCGCATTGAACCGTGAGCGACTGCTTCACATCGCGAACACGACGCTGTGTCCCAACATGAAGAAACGCGGTGGAGGCGCCGTGGACATCTACTGTCGTGTCGTGACCCAGCGAGCACGCGCAGAGAGCACGCAGATCAAGAGTGGCGACCACTGGTACGCCAAATGCGAGGACGAGCTGGAGATCCACGCCTCAGCCAGCGATGTCGAGTATCTCGTGGTGCACATTGACGTCGACGTGTGCGAAGCTATGGGCGCCAACATCGTCAACACAGTTGCGGAGGGGCTCTCGACTGAGATTTGCCAACTCACCAAGAGCCGCTGTGGCCTGCGAATCCTCACCAACCTCTGCATGCAGCGTCGCGCTCGCTCCACCTTCGAGATCCCCGTTCAGAAGCTCGGCTGGAAGGGCGTGGACGGCGAGCAAGTCGCTGCTCGCATCGTCGAGGCCTACAACTTCGCCGCTGTGGATCCTTACCGAGCAGTGACCAACAACAAGGGTATCATGAATGGTGTGGACGCTGTTGCACTGGCCACAGGTCAGGACTGGCGTGCGATTGAGGCCGCTGCCCACTGCTACGCGAGTCGCTCGGGCCAGTACGCGTCGCTATCCAAGTACGAGGTCGTGAACCGCACTTCCGATGGAGTGCGCGTGCTGCGGGGCAGTCTGGAGCTGCCTATTGCAGTGGGCTCCAAGGGCGGCGCGTTGCAGACCCACCCTGGCTACCGTGCGACACACTCGATCCTTGGTCAGCCCAACGCGCGGAGCCTGAGCAGCATCCTCGTCAGCGTCGGTCTCGCCCAGAACTTCGCAGCGATCCGTGCGATTGCCATCACAGGGATCCAGAAAGGCCACATGGCTCTTCACGCGCGTAACATCGCCGTGGCGGCGGGTGCGCCAAGTGAATTGGTGTCGGAGGTGTGTACCTACATGCTCGGCCGCAAGAGTATCAACGTGGAGACGGCCAAGGAGTATCTGCACGCGCACGAGGTGTTCTCGGAGATCCACGGAAACGGCGCCACATCGACACCGCCGCTGTCACCGCAGCAGCCAGAGCCGCTCCCATCCATGTTCTACGTGGAGATCCCAGTGCCGCACTTGGAGCAGACCATCAGCCTGAACATCGCGTTCGAGTCGATCAACAAGCACCCGCAGTACATCGCGATCCAGCCGTTGAACAAGGAGAAGGAGAAGGAGTTGCCTCTGATCCAGCGTCAGCTGCTCGGCGACAAGGGCTACAACCAGCTCGAGAAGATGTTCCTCTTCCTGTCGTCCATGCGATCCATCGTCAGTGCCGAGGCTGAGGCTGTCCACACGGACGCCCCGATCGTCACGCGAGCCAACTTGGCTCTTCAGAATAAGCTGCAGCTGCTGTCTGTGCTCATCAACATCCTCGTCTATCGGCTGCTGGAGGTGCGTGCACAGGCCGCCGGTTCGTTCATGCGAGAGGTGCTGGCGAGTGGCTCGTCTCTCAGTGACCTGGACGCTGCGCGGTGTCGTGCGCTGTTGGCGGACGTGCCTGCGAGCGATGACGTGCTGTCCACAGGACTGCCGCTCTTCCTCGCGCTGTGCCAAGTGCTCCACTACCACTTGGAGCAGGACGTGGCTCACGCGCTGATCCGCCAGCGCATGGCCACAGAGCAGTGGGCGTTACTGCGCGCCGTGGTCCACAGCTTCGAGCTCGTATCACAGGGTCGCACAGATCTGTCGCTGGACGCGTTCATGGCTGTACACACCAAGCGCTGGCAGGCTACGATGCTGTTGCTGGTGGACTCACTGGCACTGGCCTCGGAGCTGGTGACGCCCGCGCGGCTGGACGCGCTGCGTCTGATCGGCGAGTACATGGAGTGGGAAGGCACGATCGCTCACGACGTGGCTCGGTACTCGCGTGCACTGACAGAGCATGTGCCCAACGCGTTTGTGCACTGGCTGCGGAGTCACGGTCACAGCGAGGAGACCGCACTGGCGGACGAGGGACGTGAGCTGTTGGACGCGTTCCGGCGGGAGGTGGAGGCGGAGGCCCAGCTCAAGTGGCGGAGTCTTGAAACAACAGCGGCCACGTCGCCTGCGTGGGGCGTGTTCTCGCTGGCGGCTGTCAAGCGTGTGGCGCTATTGGTGCGGGACGTGTACGCCGAACGCAGTGGCTCGCGGCCCCGCAAAGATTCGTTTTAGTTTCGTGCAATGACTGTGAGACTGAACAATAGACAGCTCTTCCAACACGAATCAACTTCCTGTATGATAGCTCCCCTGCACGGGCTCAATCTCCTCTGGGTGATAGGAGCGTGGTTGCACGGTTCCATTGTCAGAAGTGCGTTACTCTGGAAGCAAAGTGCCATCGGGGAGCTTGGTATGCGTGGTTCATAGATATGAAAGACTAGCGATCGTGAGCAAGTGCTTCTCTACCAGGATACATCCGATAAGCTCGTGATCTCGTGCGCTAACCGAGCTCGCGCGCAACGTATTCAAAGCAGTGGGTAAGGGGCCAGGAGTCACACCAACGAAGTCCCTCTCTTGCTAAGGTTGTGGAGATCTTTCTTTCTTTTCTTTGAAGCTGAAGTGAGTTACAACTAGTGAACACAATCGCTGAAATGCAGGTCTAGCCGAGGCTAGGACAGCCTGGATAAGTGGAGGCGGAGATGCTCCTCCATACCCAGTCAACGATTTGGTGGTATCAGGGTGTTGTGGTATAACTACTCATTTGATTATGCACTCATGTATCGTTACGTCGAGCAACGTCCGTCTCCGTCAGCCGCTTCCTGCATACTACTTGGAGTTTATCCGTTCCACGGCTTCGGAACCCTGCCCGTGTATACCACGACCGAGGAGATCGCGTCGTTGATGCCGTCCTCCCGGAAGTTGTGGGGCCACGTGCTGTAGTCGTACATCCAGAGGCGCATTCGGCCCGTGCACGCGTCGCCATCGAAGAAATAGAACTGAACGTACTTCTCGTTTCCGAACGCGTTCCACTTGGCTGACGACGCCTTGTTGTCGATTCTTGTGGGGACGTGAGTACAGACACCGACGTTCAAAGGGATGTACTCCTCCTGGCCGCCGAAGTCCTTGTCCTCATACAGCCAGATGGCTCCATCATACGCCATGCTGGTAGACGCAAGGGCCGCGACAGCCGCGAGAGCGAGGATCTTGGTGGTGGTGGCGACCATGACGTTGGTCTTTGAGACGAGTAGAGGGAGGAGGCGATGCGTGGCTTGAGACCAGTTGGAATATGACAGTGGAGAAGGCGAAGGAGGGGAAGAGGGTGAGGCTGGTTGGATGCCCACACCCTTGGACTTCCACGCTCCGGCCGGTCTCCCTGTTCGAGGGGCTTGTGGGTAAGTCGCCAAAGATCACTGAACCTTGGGCGACTGGCTGGCAGGAGTACTCGTTATGATCCATGTTCAGCCAAGAACCCAGGTGCGGCTTGTCCGTAGCGATGATGGGCAGCGCATTGTTCAGGGCTGAATTCGAGAAGCCTTGGCATGTAAATCTACCAACATTTGGTCTCCCGAACGCGAAACCCAGTAAACTCAGCAGTGGACACACATCTCGAGCTTTGGCTCGAAGTTGCACGACTGTTGGCGAAACACAACCGCGAATGGAGATCGGAAGCGGAGACGTCGCCACAGTTTGCCCCTCGCCTCTCAACGCAGCCGTGTTTCCAATGTTGAATGAGGATGAGCTTGGCTGCGACTGTTCAATCAGTCGTGGATACGCGACATCGTCGCAGCGAGCCCGCGCCGGCGATCGAGTGCGTTCCTCTTGGGCATATCCGGGATACGGGATACGTCTCATGGGTCTCACGTCCCTCTCGTCACTCGACTGGGTGTATTTCCGGCGGATTCTCACTGTCATATCTGTACTACGAGTGACTTGGGAATTGTGCTTGTCGTCCACTGGTCTCAAATCTGCTTGAGTGGACTGTGTAGATCGCGTTGGTAGTCCTTCAATTGCAATCGCCACGCGAAGCGAATACAATTGCGACGCCCCTTCGTCGTTCGTCGGGGAAGACGACAGAAACGCCGGAGCAGTGCAGTGCCTCGCTCAGTGAGCGACGCCCACCCTCATCACTCAGGGCAAAGCAGTGCCTCGCTCAGTGAGCGACGCCCACCCTCATCACTCAGGGCACATGCACCAGCCACGAAGTATGCGCAACCTTCAAACGAGCGGTGCTCGTCGACCCAAGAGCCTGCGTGGCTCTTGGCGATGTGGCTGCTGGGCACGTGGACTGATACTGATTGGATGGACTGTTGAAGACGCATCATGCACGCGTGGGTCTCGGATTGATCCTTGGATCTGTCTGAAAGCTCATCCAATGCCAGCACCACGCTTTCGTTGCCCTCGCGATCTTTGGCACCTCAGTCATCGTGCCTCTTCAGTGTCTAGCGAAGATCGCGATGCCTGG
>JAADVE010000040.1:0-45929 GCA_023334595.1 Pythium utonaiense | reverse complement strand
CGCGCGATTGTCCGACAGGTCGTGGAGCTCAATGTGTTGATCCAGAACCTGCATCCGTTTGCGTCTCTGCGTCTCACAGACCAACTGCGGGTCCTCTCGAGCACCTCGCCCACGAGCTTCCGCCTCATCACCAGCGACTCGCGCGCCCACCTGCAACCGCATCTCGTGGCCGTGAACGACGTCGCGCGCCCCGCCCACGACCTGCAGGCCGTCGAGCTCTTCCACGGCGACTTCTGCGTGCTCAGCGTGTTTGTCGAGTGCGAGGGCCTGGATCTCGAGCAGCAATTCCTCCAGCAGTACGTCCACATCTCACTTCCTTGGATTCTATTGTTCTGTCTAACTCACGTGGTGTCTGTCGCAGTGTGGATGGCGTGACGATGAGCTGCGAACTGTGGACGCAGGGCCGAGCCGTGAAGATGCTGGATGTCCACGCCAACGCGCTGACCAACAAGCACTCGCTCCTTGCCGCGTCTTACGACGGCGCCATGGAGAAGTCGGTCTAACCGTCAGTAGAAAATTCGAATGCTTTAGACTGAAAAATCGAATGTCGGCACTTTTGCTTTCTTCACTGTAGCATTAACAACGATTGGGATCTCAGTGTTCGTCGCGGCTCGCCGCAGGTCGACTCGGAGCATAGAAACAGTACTTGTCCAGGAAGAAGAACTGCTCCTCCTCGTCCATGTGGATGAAAGCCTTCGCGTTCGCCTCGTCCACCAGGAAGCGCTTGGCGTCCACGCGCTCCTCGAGCGACAGCTGCAGCCGCTTCAGATCCCGCAACGCCGCGGTGTACGAGGACCCGTCCTCTGCGGTTGCCTCGTGCTTTGATGTGTCGCTCTTCGTGGTCGCCGTCGCCGCTGAGGCCGACTCATCCGCGTCCGTGCGACGCCTCACATCACGCGTGTGCGACTCGCCCTTTCGCCTGCGCGTTCGACGCGCGCTCTTGCCCGCGGCTCCTTCGCCGGCCTCCTCGGCGTCAATATCGTCCAGATACTCGCCCTGCGCGCGCATGCACTCGACCATTTCGTCGTAGAACAGGAACGGCGTCTTCCTCCACTTGCGCACCACGCTGCGGTCCTTGGAGAACTCGCGCCAGTCGTCGTCCGTTTCCAGCTCGCCGCGGCGCTGCGCCATCAGCACCTCGTGGTAGTCTTTGCACTGGTGGCGCAGGATCGCCAGGCGGTTGTGCAGGATCTTGACGCTCTCCACGGGCGCCGACGCCTCGCGGTTGTACGCCTGGAACAGCACGTCCCACTCGCTCGAGCGGATGTTGCGCCGGTCCGCCGGCTTGCGCTGGAAGGCGTCCGTGACCAGGTCCAGCAGCAGGTGCGTGCGCTCCGGGTCGTCGTTCCACGAGTACCGCGACCCGGACGACGACGACTCCTTCTCAGCGCCCGTGGACGCGGCGGACGCGTCGTCGCTCTTCGTGTCGTGCGAGTCCGCCGCGTCGCTCTCCACGGACGGCGCCGGAGAGCCCGCCACCACCGACGTCGTCTTGCGCATATTCGTCGGTTATCTTTCTCACAAACTGCGCGCATTTCAATTCGTTTTCGAACCGGTTGCTAACCGACACCACGGCCTGTGAGATCTGTGTGGACCCCACCAAACTGCCCGCAATAGAGCGCCTTTCCCCGCGCAACTGGTTTTTCGAATGGCGGGAAGAAAAGACGCGCAGCGCCAATGCGCATTGATTGGCATCAGCTCTGATATCCGACTCGATACGCCCCGCTGCGTGCGACTCGTGAGCTTTTGAATATGGACAACGTAGCGCTCCACGTGCAGCGTCTGCAGCTGGGAGCAGCTGCTCCGCGCCAGCGCCGCCGCGCGCGACCTGCTTCCGCCTCGGCTCTGACGGACGCACACGCGTGCATGCGGCGGATGCTCGCGCGCGGCTTCCGCAGCTCCGACAGCTCCACTTATCTGCACCAGAGCAGCACCACGGGCAGCGCAACGCCCGTGTTTCAAGTCGCCTTCGCGGCGCGGTCGCAGCTGCTCGCGTCCGTGGACGAGGACGGATTCGTGTCGCTCGTGGATACGAGTCGCTCCCCCGACGCCGACGCCACGGCGCATCGCGGCTGCAGCGTCTTCCAGCGCGTGCACCGCAAGTGGCAGGCGCACGACAACGCCGTGTTCGATCTCTGCTGGGCGCGCGATGACGCGCAGGTGCTGACGGCGTCGGGCGACTTGCGCGTGTGCGTGTGGGATGTCGAGACCCAGCAACGGCGCGTCACGTTCGAGAGAGGGCACACCATGAGCGTCAAGTGCGTGCGCCAGAGCTGCACCAGCGACGACGTCATAGCCACAGGCTCACGCGATGGCAGCGTGCTGTTGTGGGACGCGAGAACCCCAGCAACTCCCGTTGCTCAGCTACCTGGTGTCCACAGTACAAGCGCCGCGGCACAATCGCCGTTCAAACAGACCACACGATCGCCCGCAGCCTCTTCATTCGTCTCTCCTACTGGCTCTCGCAAGCGACGGAAGATTGCTGTAAACACATCGACAAGCAGCACTCCGCGCAGCGTCACGGGTGTCGAGTTTCTATCTAGCGGCGTTGAAATCATCACATCCGGCGCCGTCGATGGGTACGTCATTGCATCATTACCTCCCTGTTTGAGATTTCATGTTTGATTGAGCTGACTGTCTCTGCTGTGCTGTGGATTTGCTGATGTAGGACCATCAAGTTCTGGGATGTACGAAGACTCATGGAGCCGAGGAAGATTCCCCTCGCGAGTCGTAGCTGCGTCACCAGTAGTTCACTGCCTGTCCGCACACTGTCTTGTGCTTCTCGCACAGGCGCCCAGCGTGGCATCACATCGCTGGCCCTTAACGCTTCACGCTCGCGTCTAGTCGCGAGCGTCTCCAACGACGATCTGTGCGTCTTCGAGGTTGGAGCTCGACAGTCGGAGCCGCTGTTGCGTCTCGACGGCCACATCGCGAGCTCTTTTTACGGTACGTTCTCATTGACACGCTCGTCTCACAGTGTGGTGCTGTGTATGCTGACGAAGCTGCTTGTGACTCACAGTGAAATCGACGTTTAGTCCTGACGGCGACTTGGTGGCGAGTGGCTCTGCCAACGGTGCCGTTTTTGTGTGGGATGTGAGACCCTCGCAGGCTTCCACCTCCCCACGCTCGCCCCTCGTGGTGCTAAAGGGCCATGACAGTGAAGTAAACGGCGTGGCGTGGCACGCAAGCGACTTCACGCGACTTGCGACGGCGTCCGATGACGGCACCGTGCGCGTGTGGTCGGCGACTAGAGATGCGTCGACCGTCAATGATGAGCCTGTGCCTCACGCCTTCCAGCTCAAGCGAGAGAACCACAAGTGGATAAACTGGAGCGAGCTTGAGAGGCAGCACGACGGCCGCGCCTACGAAGTTCAAGTCGACGGGGAAGAGGAGGAGCTACGCACAGCTTCTACAGCTCCTGCGACGTCACCGCCAGTGATCCACCGCAACCGCACGCCACTCTCAGCTTCAAGATCCCCTTCAGCACCAGCCAGCGGACGAACACCGCCGCGCAAGCAGACGCTGCTGGACCTGTGGGGGCGGTAATGCCCGAGTTGTCCGTATTAGCCACAGCCGCACCATATCCTCCACGAATGAAATCGAAGACGTTTCCATGACGTGGGTAACAACATTCGGGTCTCGCATGGCGCGGTAAATAGACTCACAGTTTGGGAGAAGACAACAGCGAATCCGGAATCGCTGACAGGCGCTTGCAGGACCGGTACGATCTGATTAGCAGGCGCACTCGCGACGGACTCACTCGGTGCTCGGTCCACACCACTCGCGCGTGCGTTCCGCTGATGGGATGACTGACAGGATCCATTGGCCCTGCAGACTAATGCAGTACAGTGTAGTGCAGTGCAGCACAGTCTCACGTCGTCCACGCTCCGATAATCCGCTTGTTTACAGTTGCGCTGCAACTCGGATTGGAATCGACAGTGCCTGCAGTGATAGGCACGGTGTGAGTAACGAAAGAGGTCTTCTATCTACAGCCACGCTTTGAAAACGCTTTCCACAGGTGATCATATCTCACGGCTCTTTTAGGAAGATTTGCATGGATCATCACAACGCATTTACGATGTTTATAAACTATTGGGGTGTCAGAAACCGCAATGCGTTTGCGTCGCTCGTGTCGGCGCTATGTCCATCGTAATCGCGCTGCTCTACTGTTGTGTCACGACTGCTTCTGACTCATCGCATTCCCCCACGACCAAAGTATAACGCGCACCATCAACGAGCTCAAGCCTGCTCCGGTCCGAATGAGTGCGTGAGACCGTCGTGGTGGTCTCACTTCCGCATCTGCCGCCGTCGCAACACCTCCACGCTTGCCTCGGCATTGCCATGAAGCTCGTGCTGCCTCCTCTGCCTCGCTCGCCGCTGGCGCAGTTGCTAACCGCGGTCTTCGCCCTGGCAGTCACAAGTGTCGCTGTGACAGTGGGCCGCAAAGTGCGACGCAAGATGCAGATCGCCAGGCGGCTGCGCCACATCCCAGGCCCCGAGGGCACCCCGCTGCTTGGCCTCGCACCGGCGTTTTACAAGAACCTCCACCGACTCTACGATTACCAGGTGAGCACATCGTAGATAGTCGTAAGAATACGACAAGGGTACTCATACGGGTTGCTTGGTGACAGGCCGAGCTAATTGCCAGCTACGGTGGCCGGTTCCGCGAGCCGTGGGGACTACTCACTGACAACGTCGTCTACGTGTCGGACCCAAAGGACGTGGAGCACGTGATCTCCACTAACATGGACAACTACATCCGCTCGCCTGAGTTTGTTTCGTCGCTAGGTAAGATCTTCCGTCCCACACTACTGGGTATCAACCACTCGCACACGACGGACGGCGGCGCTATGTTCCGCGTGCAGCGCAAACTCATCGCGCGCGTGTTCACTACCTCACGCTTCCGAGAGTTCACGCGCCATGTCTTTCAACGACACGCTCGCCGCACGATCGAAGTCGTGCGTGCACAGGGCGGCACCGTCGAGATGCACGCACTCGCCAGCCAGTTCACGCTACAGACCATCTTCGACATCGGTTTCGGACTGCAGCTGGAGGAATACGACAAGCAGCTTGGACTGTCCTTTGTTGGCAGCATGAACACAATCTTCAAGGAGACCGCGGCGCGGCTAATTTACAAGCCGTACTGGCGTTACCTGTGGTGGTGTATGCCAGGTGAGTACCGCCTTAAGCGCGAGAGTGATAACCTGCTCAAGTTCGTTGGCGGCATCCTCCACGAGCGACTCACGGAGGATGAGAAGACCTTCGCCCCACGCTCCGACATCCTCAGTCTCGTGATCCGCAAGGCGAGGGAGCTGGAGGCCGAAGGGGACTCGGTGTTCGATCTCTCAACGCTACACTCCTGTGTGACCGGGCTACTCTTCGGCGGTCGCGACACGATCTCCGCGTCGCTCGTGTACTCGTTCTACAACCTCGCGCAGTACCCGGAGGAGCAGGAGAAGATCCTCCACGAGCTCGAGAGCGTAGACGTGGACAACCTCAAGTTTGAAGACCTCAAAGAGCTCAAGTATTTGGATGCGTTCGTGTGGGAAACGCTGCGGCTACACCCTGTAACACCCATCAACAACAGACAGGCCGTCGAGGACGACGTACTGCCCGACGGTACATTCATCCCGGCGGGTACCGAGGTCTTCTGGTCGAACTACTACATGGGTCGCCACAACGCAAAGCTCTGGGGCGAGGACCAGGCCGAGTTCCGACCGGAGCGATGGCTGCAGATGGAGAAGCGACCAACGCTGTACGAGTACCCCGTCTTCCACGGTGGCCAGCGCATCTGCCCGGGCATGAACATGGCGCTGCTGGAGACCAAGGTGTTCATCGCGATCATGCTCAGCCAGTTCCACGTGCGGATCCAAGACGGCGAGCAGCTCCGCGACCGGCCGTACGTGATCTCCATGACCATGCTGATGAAAGACGGACTGCCGCTGCAGCTCACACCACGCGTGCCGTGAGCGAGGGACTGCGTGTAGAGTACTGTAAGTAGTACTGTGTGAATGGTAATCCACATCCGACACTGGGATCGGAAATCTGTGACGATGCGCAGACAAATGGCTACAGTTTGTCTCACGGCCGACTGCTGAAAGAGCCGGCGACGAGCAGCGAACTGAGTCGTCCGCTGGGCGCGCGGGGATTGGTCGGCGCGTCCACCTGCAGCCAATCGCGCGAGCGGCTTCGCGTGCGTGGCGCCGTGGCGAAAGGAGACGCGGTGATTGGAACGGAGAGCCCTGTCCACCCACGCCGCCCTGTGATCTGCTGCGTGGGATCTGCCGCGACGCTGGGCTGTTCCTGCGTCTACAGCTTGAGGACCTCGATGGCCGGAAGAGCATGGGGGAGGCTGTGATACATGTACCATCGCAGCAGAGTAGCTGGGGCTTTTGAGTCCATGGGACCTTGCTGGAGCAACGGTGGTGGCCGTGGGATGCAACCCTGTACAGTAGCTGCTTGTGCAAACGTCTGATGCCTAGAACAGCACACCAGACAGTCGACGACACGGTTTCCGATCCACAGCACGAGGGGCAGAAACCGAGCGGATGAGCTCCTCATCTCAAGCGTGGCGAGGGCTGAAAAAGATCGCGCCCTGTCGCACTACACGCGAAAAAAAGAGACGCTGCCTGTTGAACAGCTACCCCACCCGTCTCCTCCACCGTCTGCAGAGCGTCTGGATTTCTGGAGGTCAGGACCCCAGGGCTCTAGGTGCAAGCTCCTGGCAAGAGTCTTGCTCACCGCGGACCCTCCACGAGCGAGAGGACAGCAGTGGAATGCTCTGCTCATTCGGCCATTCGCCTCGCACAGCTCAAGTCGACACTCGAGACCAAGACCAGTTTGACCATGGGCGTGCGCACGTGGTTCTCGCTCGAAGATGCCAAAGCGTCATTCAACCTCTTCTGCATGATCTACGGCGTCGGTACGCTGAGCATGCCCGGTAACTTCGCTCGTGCCGGGCCTGTGATCGCGTCGCTGGCGCTGGCGTTCATGGCGATCTCCAACATCTACGCGTCGGTTGTGTGCTCCAAGGTGCTGCTGCTCGCGCCAAAGTCCGTCAAGACCTTCGGTGATCTGGGCGAGTGGTGCATGGGCAAGACGGGCCGCTATCTCGTGCTCGTGGCTCAGCTGGGCTACTGCCTGCTCGCGCCGTGCGTGTTCCTTGTGCTCGGCGGCTCGCTGCTCATCGACATCTTCCCCAACACCTTCGGAAACGGCACATTCATCGTTCTCATGGCCATCAGTCTCACGCCGCTATGTCTGGTACCGACGCTCAAGGAAGGCGCTGGCGCTGCGCTCGCTGGCTCCGTGGGTACGCTCGTTGCTGACGTCATCGGTATCGCTGTGGTGCTCCACGGCATGGACGGCCACCCGTCTGTGCCAAAGCCGGACATCTCCGTGGAGCAGGTCGCACTGACCTTCGGCACCTTGTCGCAGGCGTACGGCTGTGCCATCGTGATCCCTGCCATCCAGCGCCAGCACAGCCAGCCAGAACGCATGCCGCGCGTTATCTTGGTGACCATGACCTTCATCACCGCGCTCTTCGCTGTCCTCGCGGGTACGGGCTACTCCGCCATGGGGTGCCAGATCGCTGGCAACCTACTCTTCTCCATCTACCCGAACGCGACCACGGGGCTGTCGGCGCTCGGCTTCTCACCCAACCGGGGCATCGTGCTCCTCGCCTTCTTGTGCATGCAGCTGCATATCACCGTCGCGTTCTCCATCTTCCTCAACCCAGCTTTGTACCTTGTCGAGCGTACGTTCCTCGGTATGCACAAGGTGGCTCAGGAGGACGTGGAGAACGCTCTCTACCACGCTGAAGAGACGCCGAAGCTCGAAACAAAGTCGCGTGGCTCGCTGGTGTCGGGCGCTTCCATCGCCGACATCGAGCGCGAGCATGAGGACGAGGCATACGACGAGGCCAAGAACTACAAGGGCCACGAGTGGAAGTACATCCCCGTGCGCATCATCATCATCGTGCTGCTCACGGCCTTTTCCGTGCTCATCAAGGACCGCCTGAGCGACCTGAACGACTTCATCGGCGCCTCGTGCATCGCGCTCAGCTCCGTCGTGCTGCCCGTGGCGTTCTACCTCAAGAAGTGCTGGCCACAGATCCCGCTGTATGAGAAGGCCGCGGGCATCGTGTTCGTGGTCGTGTTCCTCGGCCTCGGCACGTACGTGACCATCAAGTCGGGTAAGGCGCTGTTCAACCCAGACCCCGTGCTGCCAGACGCGCCTACCTTCAAGTACTGCCCCAAGGAGCACCAGTACGACCTGTACTACAACTACACGCTGGTCCACGGCGGCCACTAGGATTCTACAGTATGGATACAATCTGCGACGTGTGTAGTCTTAATGTTTGTATAGGTGAAATATCGGATACCAACCTCCCCCAGTTGATCCCTTCTTCCAGTGACTTCACCTGAGTTGGCATTCTCACACCACCATCAACTGAACGCGATGGATGCTACGGCGTTCGCGCGAGAGGCGCAGCATGGCGCACCGCGTCGACCGCCGGCGCTCCACGACTCGCTGGCGTGGGCCGTGGCAACTGCCTGGCGCGAGCAGCTCCCGCCGCTGCGGCTGGACACCAACGCGTCTGACGGCGTCTTCATCGCCAGCTACGAGTGGCTGCACTGGCAGCTAGCGATCGCCGGTACAGCGGCTGTACAGCGCGCGACGGTGGTCGCGTGGTTCTGGGTGTCGTGCTGCGAAGGGTACAGCGGCGAGGAGAATCCGCGGTTCTGGAAGCGTGTGCTGAGCGAGTTCATGCGCCACGATGATGCCAACGCGCCGCCGATGAGCGACGCGATCCGGTTCTTCGATCGGCCAGGCCGCGAGTTCCCACGCGTTCGAATCGAGACGCACGACTTCTCCGTCGCACAGACTTTCACTGGCAAGCAGCCCACGCACATGGACGCCGGCATCAATCGGCAGCTCGGCCACATGTTCCAGCGCCTGGAGCCCTACTTCGTCCCCGAGCGGCTCCAGCGGTCGATCCCTCTGTCCGTCCAGAGCCAAGATCTGGAGCTTGTGCTTCGACGGAAGCGCAGCAGTAGGTTCGTTCCTAGGCAGGCGATGGACGGTAACGCTGACGGCGGTGGGCTACTGCGGCTACGAGAGCGTAGCGAAACTGGTGACGGAGACGCGTTCCTGCAGGCGTTGGCGGCCGAGTTGGCAGCAGAGCCTCAGGCCAATCAGCCCTTCCAGCCACCTGTGTTTCAAGTGGACTCGGTCTACATCTCTAAGTGGTCGTGGAAGCTATCACCGCAGCCAATCGACCGATCGCTTCAGACTCGCGTGCTCGACGTGGAAGAGGTCAAGTGCGCGAGCGACTGGCGTGAGTCTACGCTTCATGGAGGCAGTGGTGAAGCCACGTCACAGCTACGTCTCCACTTCGGCATCGAGGCTGCAGCCTCGTGCGTGCGCCTGCGACTGTCGCTTCAGCATCGTCCACTGCCGTCGTCGCTTCTCGCGGCTGTCTGCTCAGCTCTTCCTCACGCCCGTAGCGTGTCCGCTCTGCAGATGAGTCTCTACCGCTCCACCAGCGACCAGGAACTCGCGACTGCTGACAGCCTTGACTGGGCGTGGTTCGGCTACTCGATCTTCCATCCGGACGCCAGTCGCTCCGTGTGTGTGGACTTGGATCTCTTCGTCGAGCACTTCTCTCCTGACGCCACCAGGATCCTCCAGCTCATGGTGCAGGGCAACAACCTGGCGCACGCAGAGAGCCCGACGCAGCTTCCACCGAGCTCCAGCTACTACTCTGCCGATCTCCTCGCCCAGACAGAGATCCGACGATATCCGTCGCCCGCGGCGCCTGTCGTCCTACGCCACACAGTGCCGTCAGAGCGGTTCTGCGTGGACAACGCCACGAGTCTCGACGACTGGGTGCGCGTGGTAGTGCCCGGCTTTGGATTTGGATGGGTTCCATCTACCGCCGTTGTCTCCGTCGTCTCCCGCCCGCCTGGCCACTCACGACTCCAGAGTCTGCGTCTTCGAAGTGCCTTCGGGGCGTCCGTCCATCACGCGTACGACTTCGTGCTGGTGGTGGGTCAGCGTCTCACTCGCCTGGATCTCGTCGCGTGTGGAGACCTGCAGGCGCAGACGCTACTGCAGATACTTCGTGGATGCCCAGCACTCAAGACGCTCAGCGTGTGCCATGATGGCTCGCTGTGGGGCTCTCGCGACCTGCTTCAGCATGAGCAGAACCTCCCGCTTCTCGAAGAGATCAGTCTCTCGCTGGTGAACAACACGCTACGTCTGGGCAGCCAGCGCCACTCGTCGCTCCGTCGCCTCACAGCACTGCGTGTTATCGCGTTGTCCGCAGAAGACAACTTCCCTCGCAACCGAAGTGTGCTGCTGGCGTTCCTTCAGGCCCATCCATCCATCGAGTACCTCCACTGGTCCGACCCCAACGGCCCGGATGCCCGCGCCGTCCACAACCGCAACACCTACACCGGTCGCCGCCAGCGTAGTCACCAGCTTGTCGGTGAGCTGCCGCATCCCGTGGGCTCCTCCGGCCTCTGTCGTGCGTGTCGCTTCGCAGTGGTGAGTGTGGTACACGCCTCCCGGTCCGCAGCGCCGGCGTCTGCACTGGCTGGTCTGGACGAGGACCTGCTCTCGCTGGTCTTCAGCTTCTCGCCTCGCTGTGGCCTGCGCGACCTGTGGATCGGCCCGTGATCCTCGGTTCCCCTTTCACTGCGCTACGCCCACTGTTTCCTCCTAGTCTCAACTTGCGGACGTGTATTTGCAATTACCTACACTGGCTGAACGAGCCCAAGCCGACGACGCATCCCGCAAAGCAACCACCAAGCCAACACAGACGACTCTGTACCGGCGTCTCTCTCTCTCTCTCTCTCTCTCTCTCTCTCTCTCCGTCTCGCATCTCGACTTACCTTGTCGTAGTATACACACACAAACACACTAGCCCCTTCCGCCCGTCCGTTCTTCAGTACCGCATGCCCTGGAGATCCTCGATGGACGGTAGCTGCATACTCATTTGGTTGCCGTCGCCGCCGTGGGACTGGCCACCGGACAGCATGTTGTACGTGGCCATCGCGGCCTCGACCCCCATTCTCCGGTCGTTTGCATGGGTCTGTTCGCGTCCTTGATGGCCATAGAGCTGGTGTGGGAGCTGGAGCTGCTGCTGTTGCTGCTGGTTGCTACGGTATGTCGCCTCCCACGCCGCGATGCTCGACATGCCCGAGTCACTAGAGCCCACTGATGACTGTGCCGAGATTTGGTCGTCCATGTTAGCGCTTTCCAGTAGCACGTCCAGATAGTCCTTCGTGTTGCCCATGCCCTGCGGCCCGGAGCCGTACGAGCCACTGGATCCTCCTCCGCTGCCGCCTCCACCCGCGCTGTTTCCCATGTCAAACGATGACTCGAGGGCCGAAGGATCGGAGAACTTGAACGAGGAGAGTCCGTAGGTCGATTGCCACGCGTTCTGGCCCACACCGAAGGACTCGGACAGGTCCTGCATTCCGCTGCCGCTGTCGTAGAGCGACCCCGAGCCTGTCGAGTTGTTTGCGTCTCCGCTCTGGAGACGACGCCCGTATAGTGCGTTCTGTTGCATCATCATCTCTGCGTGGATGGGCATCACGGGCACAGCGTCTTCTCCATCGTCCTCTCCACCACCGCCGCCGTCTCCTCGGTTGTACACAGAAGATGCCTGTGGTGGTGGAGACTCGTCGCCCGAGTGAGACACCATGCGGCTGAACGACGTGCCCGTCAGTGTCGACGCAGACGACGCAGGGGAGATCGTCGGCAGCTGCATCGTGCGGCCACCGCGTGCCCTCGCACCTTCGTCCTCTTGTGCGTCGAGCTCTTTCTCGTCCTCTCGAGCAGATCCCCTCGCGGCTCGCGGACTCTTCTTGGCCCGCGAAGGCTTACTACTAACAGCCTTCGCTCTACTCTCCTGCTTGGAACCTGCCGCTGCGTTTGTCGTGCCTGCAGCCCCTCGCGCCCGCGCCGCGCTCACCGGCCGTGGCTGTAGCTTGGCTCGCTTCGCTGGCCGCTGCTGCTGGCTCCGTGAGTCGTCCTCTCCGTCCGACAGCGTCTCCCCCTCCGGCTCGTCCTGGTCCTCCCCGTCTGCGTCCTCCTCCTCCATGCCCTCCTCCTGCTTCACCGCTCCTCCTCCTACTCCAGCCACGCTCCCTCCCCCTCCAGCGCTCGTCCCCGTGGCTCTCGTGGACCGCTCCTTGCGCTTGATGAGCCGCATGTTCTCCTGTTCGCTGCGCACGAAGCACGGATGGCTGAACGTGCAGATGTTGGTCTGCGTCTTGGTCCACTTCTTGAAGCCAAAGTAGTTGAGCTGCCGCTGGAAGCTCGACACCTTATTGTGCTTGAAGTACTTGGGCAGCACGCGCTCCGCCAGCTCCTCCGGGTCGCGGATCTGGAATGCCGTGCCGTCGTGCGACCACGTGATGATCTCCTGGTCCTCGTACTCCAGCATCTGAAACAGGAACCGCAGGAACTTGGGGATGCCCACCTTGCGCCGGCGACTCGCCTCCCTCTCGCCCCCGCTCGCCGCGTCCGGCGACACCGCCATCGCGTACACCCCTCCTCCTCCTCCTCCGCTGTGGCTGCTATGGTTGGTACTGTGGCTGGCGTGGGTCTTGTTGTGCTGGTCCATCGCGACCGACGCAGCGGACGCGGCGGACGCCGGAGAGGACGCCGACAGCGCCATGGCGGCGGCAGCGGCGGCGGCCGTCGTGGGCGTGGGCAGCGACAGCGACAGCGACAGCGCGTCGTGCGGCGCGGCGCCGCGCTGCCGCTTGGAGCTCTTGGCGAAGGAGAACACGCCGCCGCCAGCAGTAGAGCTGCTGGAGACCGTGGGCGACGCCGCGGGCGGGAGCTGGTTCACGCGGAAGAGCGCGGCGGCGGCGGCCGTGGTGTTGGGCGACGGCAGCGGCGGCACTTGCACGTGCAGCGGCAGACTCAGATTCAGATGCTCCATGGGCTGCCTGGAGCCCATGTCGTTGGAGTCGTTGGAATCGTTGGATTCGTTGGATTCGTTGGCGTTGGCGCGCCGCGAGTGCCGCGCGCGGGTGCTGCCGCCCCCGTGCATCCTTTCAAGTTCCATCGCTGCTCCGACGGAACGGAGCTGCCGAGTGTATCTGGTTCCATAGATTGAAGTGACCCACTGGGATTCGAAAAATACGCCCGCGGAGCCGAACATTTCCGAAAGCTTCCAGATTTCTGTGAGGTTTTGAGGTGGAATAAGCAGCTCCCAAGCGCGACGCGAACGCAAGATGCGAGCGCGAGGCTGACGTGGTGGTGGGTGGTGGACGCGTTGCCGGTGTGTTGACAATACCGTAGTCACAGAAGGAGTGGACAGCTCCACAGCAAACCAGCGATAGCTGTCATCTCTACTTCGACACTAGGCGAAGGAGCTGCGGTGTGGGGGTTCGCGTGGGGCGTCTGACGTGAGTGGTTTCAATGGGCGAATGAATTCTCCCGCTTCGAAAAAAATATATTTCTCCGGTTGGCAGATCTTTCAGACCGGGGTGACCAGGCGGATGGTGTGGTCCCACAAAGAGAGAGAGAGAGAGGACTAAGGATTCGCTCGACTGTACAGTACTTCAGTCGCTGCCCACTGATGACGCTCGCCTGTCAGTGGTTACGACCGGCGATAGGCCCGCCGACTGACCTTTCAAGATCCAATCGTTGGCTACGAACTTAGTACAAGTACGCATGGGGGCGACGATGCGTACTTTGCGCTTAGTCTCCTGCAGACTAATCGTCTGTGGGTTTTGAGGTTTTTCTGCTTGAAGTCGGCGACCAACATTCCTCCGTCCAAGGGGAACAAGCTCTTCTTCCCTTCGCTTCGTTAGACCCACTTCGCGATCCAAGCCGGAGCCGAGAGAAGCCTAACCGAAGAGCTAACCACCCAGTCTAACCACCCCCATGAAGATCTTTGCGACTGTCGCTGCCGGCGTCGCGCTGCTTGCGGCCAACGCCCACGCGCTCACGAGCGAGCGCAGCGACCTGGGCGCGCGCGACGCCGAGACGTGGGCGGCGTTCGTCGAGTACGCCGTGGAGTACGAGAAGGAGTACCGCTCGTTCGCCAACGACCACGCGCTGGTCGCCAAGCGCTTCGAGGTGCGCTCTGCGCGCGGCCACGGTGGTTAGATACGTGGTCTCACGCGCTGTGGTGTGTTGCATGGTTCGCTAGGCCTTCAAGCGCAACGTCGACCGCATCGAGAGCCACAACGCCAAGTACGCCACGGGCGAGTACTCGTTCGAGCTCGGACTCAACAGTGCGTGTCCGTTAGACACTCGTGCGTCTAAACGGACAGTCTAACTCATGTGTGTGTGTGTACTTTCTCACTGTGGTGAAGAGCTCGCGGACCTCACGGACGCCGAGTACAAGGCGATGCTGCGCTACAAGCGCCGTGCGTCGCGTGGCAGCAACGCCGTGGAGACCGTCACGGCTCCTCGCTTCAAGGACGAGCTGCCGGCGTCCTGGGACTGGCGCGAGCACAAGATCGTGACGCCTGTGAAGAACCAGGGCCAGTGCGGCTCGTGCTGGGCCTTCTCGGCCGTCGCGGCGCTCGAAGGTGCGTACGCGCTCGCCACGGGCACGCTCGAGTCCTTCTCCGAGCAGGAGCTCGTGGACTGCGTGCTCGGCGGCGTCGACACGTGCGACCACGGCGGTGAGATGCAGGACGGCTTTGACGAGATCATCAAGCACCACGGCGGCAAGATCGACCTGGAGGCCGACTACCCGTACACGGCGGTCTCGCGCGGCGTGTGCAAGGCCGACGACTCCAAGGCCATCGGCCACTTCACGTCGTACGCCAACGTGACGGTGGGTGACGAGGACGCTCTCCAGGCTGCCGTCGCCACCAAGGGCGTGCAGTCGGTTGCGATCGACGCCTCGAGCTTCACGTTCCAGCTCTACCGCCACGGCGTGTACAGTTGGCCACTGTGCTCGAGCACGGAGCTGGACCACGGCGTGGCTGTCGCCGGCTATGGCTCGCTCAAGGGTAAGGACTACTGGCTTGTGAAGAACTCTTGGAGCGACGGCTGGGGCATGAGCGGCTACATTCTCATGAGCCGCAACAAGAAGAACCAGTGCGGTATCGCCTCGGATGCTTCGTACCCGATCATGCCCAAGGCGACGAACGGCTTGAACGCTCGTGATCCGCGTGAGATGCCAACGGAGCTCACTAGCGTCATGTAGGCTCACTGGCTCACAATTAGCGCAGGCTCATCCCTTGGGACAGCCGCCATGTTCAAACACGAGGATGCATTGTCAATAATCAAGAACATATCTCTGTACACATCGTCTGCAGCATTATCCTCCGTCTTCTGGCTCCGATCTCGCCCCACGGAGTCCATGATGGAGAGCTCAGCAGCTGAGCTCAGCTGAGTCAGCTCCCACTGCACGCATCGTGGGTTGTGGGTGAGAAGAGAGCGCGGTGCCACTCTTTACGGGTGTCGCACTTGTCTCCATCACGCGTGACGCTTCATGTGCCACTTCAAGTCTCACGTACAGCGCTTGAAGCATGGTGACCTTGGGGTCTTCTCCTGCTCACGTGGTGATGGTGGATGCATGCGGCCACTGGACCACCTCTCTTGCTCGGGAGCTTGAGTATCAAATGGTTTCATCTCCATGTTGACGCGTTATCTTACGAAGTACTGTAGCACAGGCTCTAAACATCACTAAAACACAGGCGTCCTCCTCTAGGCCGAGGCCGACGCGCTCTTCTTCTGAGCACCCTCGCCCACAGCTGAGCTGGCTAGCAGCGCCTGCTGCAGCAGCACGCGCTCGTAGTCGTACGGCATCACACGCTTGAGCTTGGACGTCGAGGTCTCCCACTGGGCGAGCACGCGCTGGGCCTTGGCTGAGCCCGTGCGCTTGACGTGCTGCTCAATCAGCGACTTGACCTCCTCAATCTCCTCGGCACTGGCAGACTCTGACAGTGGCGCCACGCCCACCATGCCCATGTTGCACTTCTCCTCGAACGTGTTGTCTTCGTCATAAATATACGCGATGCCGCCCGACATACCGGCCGCGAAGTTGCGGCCCGTCGAGCCCAGAACGACCACACGGCCGCCCGTCATGTACTCACAACCGTGGTCGCCCACACCTTCAACAACCGCTGTGACACCAGAGTTACGCACGCAGAATCGCTCGCCAGCCTTACCCGAGAAGAATGCCTTGCCACTCGTCGCGCCGTAGAGCACGGCGTTACCGACAACCACGTTCTCGTCCGCAGGCTCGGAGAAGTCCGCACTTGGGTACACGGCGACCTCGCCGCCCGACAACGCCTTGCCCACATAGTCGTTCGAGTCACCCTCCAGCTCCATGAAGATGCCCTTCGCAAGGCCGAACGCGAGACTCTGGCCACCGTGGCCAGAGAGCTTCAGGTGAATGGTACCGTCTGGGAGACCCTCCGCACCGTAGCGCTTGCAGACCTCGTGGGACAACGTAGCACCGAGCGTGCGGTTCAGGTTCGAGATCTTGTTCTCAATCACCACTGGCTTCTTTTGGTCCAAAGCCAGCTTGGCCTTCTCGATGAAGTCCATGTCAAGAGCTTCGTGGACCGTGTGCTCCTGCTCCTGGAGCTTGCGCACACCCGCCTTCTCGTTCAGCGTCTGCGCGTTAATGAGCAGCGGAGACAGATCCAGCTTGGCACTCTTGTAGTGCAGCGCATCCTTGTTGACCTTCAGGAGATCTGCGCGGCCGACCATCTCGTCCATGTTGCGGAAGCCGAGCTGGCGCATGTACTCACGTACCTCCTCAGCCATCATGAACATGAAGTTGATCACGTGCTCTGGCTGGCCCGTGAACTTCTTGCGCAGCTCTGGGTCCTGGGTGGCGACACCGACTGGGCACGTGTTTAGGTGGCACTTGCGCATCATGATACAACCAAGCGCGATGAGTGGGCCGGTGGCAAAACCGAACTCCTCAGCACCCAACAACGCAGCGATCGTCACGTCACGGCCAGTCTTGAGCTGTCCATCGGTCTGAAGCTTCACTCGGGAACGCAGGTCGTTCAGCACTAGGGTTTGCTGAGCCTCGGCGAGACCAAGCTCCCACGGCAGTCCGCCGTTTTTGACACCAGTCCACGATGATGCACCAGTGCCACCATCGTGACCAGAGATAGTAATGTGATCAGACTTGGCCTTGGCCACACCGGCCGCAACGACACCGACGCCGACTTCAGACACGAGCTTCACCGAGACCTCAGCCGAAGGGTTGGAGTGCTTGAGATCGTGGATAAGCTGTGCCAGATCCTCGATCGAGTAGATATCGTGGTGTGGTGGAGGCGAAATCAGACCAACACCAGGCGTCGTGTGACGCATGGAGCCGATGTAGTCGCTCACCTTGTGGCCAGGGAGCTCACCACCCTCGCCTGGCTTAGCGCCCTGCGCCATCTTGATCTGGAGCTGGTCCGCGTTGGTCAAGTAGTTCATGGTCACACCGAAACGGCCCGACGCGATCTGCTTGATAGCCGAGCGCTTGAGGTTTGCTGGTCCTCCTGGCGTCGTGAAACGCTTCGAGTCTTCACCACCCTCACCAGTGTTACTGCGACCACCAATCGTGTTCATAGCCACCGCCAGAGCCTCGTGGGTCTCCTGCGAGATACTACCCAGACTCATGGCACCGGTATTGAAACGCTTGACAATCGAGGCAACGCTTTCGACTTCCTCGAGCGGAGGCATGTCCTCTTCCTTGACAAACTTGAAGTCCAAAAGACCACGCAGGTTCACACGACGGCACAGAGCGTCCGTCTCCTCGACATACTGGCGGTAGGCCTCACGAGAGTTCTCACGGGCCGCACGCTGCAGGGCAACGATGTTCTTTGGCGAGTTGTAGTGGACCTCCGAGTTGTTACGGAAGTGGTAGCTGCCTGGGTTGCGAAGAAGAGGAGGCAGGTCCGAGTGGGATGGGTAGCCAGCTTCGTGGAAGCGCGAGATATCCGTGTACAGCGCCTCAAAGTCCGTGCCCTGGATACGAGACGTCGTACCAGCAAAGCACATCTCAATGATGTCTTCACCGAGACCAACGGCCTCAAACACCTGCGCACCCTTGTACGACTGCAATGTCGAGATACCCATCTTGCTCATCACCTTGAGGATACCCTTGCCCACAGCCGACTTGTACTTCTCAAAGACATCTTCGCTCTTCATTTCCTTGCCTGCGTGGGCCTTCAACAGACCTTCGTCGTTCATCTTGTTCAGCGCCTGCTCCGCCATGTACGGGTTGATACCATCGGCACCAAAGCCCAGCAGCGTACAGAAGTCGTGGACTTCCTTGGCGTCACCACACTCGGTGAACAGCGCGGCACTCGTACGCTGCTGCGTGCGCAGCAAGTGCTGGTGCACGGCACCGACCGCGAGCAGCGATGGCACTGGGTAACGATTCACACCAGCCATCTTGTCCGACAGCACAAGAATCGGCGTCTTGCCGTGACTGATGGCGTCGGTGGCCTCCTCGCACAATCGGTAGAGCGCGTCAACCAAGCCACGCGGGCCGCTGTTCGCCGGGAACGTCGCGTCCAACACGACTGGCGTCCAGTCAGGGTTCTTGTTGACCTTCAACGCTTCCATTTCGCGGGTCGACAACACTGGGTGTTCCACAAGCAGACGCTTCGCATGGCCAGCAGTAGCATCCAGGATGTTTCCTTCCGGACCGACTGGGCACACGAGACTCATCACGAGCTCTTCACGGATAGGGTCAATCGGCGGGTTCGTGACCTGGGCGAAGAGTTGCTTAAAGTACTCGAACGGAAGCTTAGGCTGCTCCGACAGCACAGCAAGCGGCGCATCGTTACCCATGCTACCAAGAGCTTCCTTTCCAGTGATACCCATCGGCATCATCAGCAAGTCCATGGTCTCGGTCGTGAAACCGAACATGTTCAGTCGACGGTTGATTTCGGTGTAGTTCTTACGACGCTTGGGCTTGTTGTCAATCGCCTTGGAGCTCTCAAGAGTGAGCTCCGACAGCGAGACGAGGTTGTCATCCAGCCACTGCTTGAATGGACGGCTCTGGCTCACCGTGCGCTTCACTTCTTCGTCCGGCACGATCACACCGCGCTCGAAGTCCACAAGGAACATCTTTCCTGGCTCCAGACGCTTCTTGATTTTGATGTTGCTCTCCTCCAAGTGGTCCAGCACACCAATCTCACTCGACAGCACGACGTGGTCGTCCTTGGTCACATAGTAGCGGCTCGGACGCAGACCGTTTCGGTCGAGCGTGGCGCCGATGTACTTGCCATCCGTAAACGCCATCATGGCTGGTCCGTCCCACGGCTCCATCAGCAGGCTCTGGTATTTGTACATGTCCTTCTTGTGCTCGTCAATAAGCGGATCGTTCTGCCACGCCTCCGGAATCATCATCATCATACCTTCCGGCAGCGAGCGGTTGCACGAGCTGGCCTTCGTGAGGATCTCGAGCACGGCGTCGAAGTTGCCCGAGTCCGACTTGAGGTCCGAGCACACGGGCAGGAGATCTGCCGTCTTGTGGCCAAAGTAGGACGAGTGGAGCGTGCCGCCACGCGCAAACATCCAGTTCTTGTTGCCACGCAGCGTGTTGATCTCACCGTTGTGGCACATAATACGGTTCGGCTGCGCGCGATCCCAGGACGGGAAGGTGTTGGTGGAGAAGCGCGAGTGGACCAGCGCGACGTACGACTTGAAGTCTTCGCGCAGCAGATCATCGTAGTACTCAAAGAGCTGCTCGGGCGTGAGCTGGCCCTTGTACGTGATCGTGCGGTTGCTGAGCGAGCACACGTAGAACTCGGCGTGCTTCTTTTCGTTGATGGCCGTGACCAGCGTGCGCAGTCGCAGCAACTCCTTCTCAAAGTTGTCGCTGCTCAGCGAAGGGTTCTCGTTCAGCACCATGACCTGCTCGACGTGCGGCTCAGAGGCCTTCGAGGTCGCGCCCAGCGACGCATTCGTCGTGGGCACGTGGCGCCAGCCCACGACCTTGATACCCATGGAGTCGGCGATCTGCTGGAACGTCTTCTTGCAGGCCGGGATGGCTTCCGGTGCGCTCTTGTTGAAGAAGACGTTGCCGACGGCGTACTTCTCGGCGTCCAGCGTGAGGTTGGCGGCCGCAGCACCGAACTCGCCGTCCTTCACGATGCGCTGCATGAAGTCGTGCGGCAACGCCACGAGCATGCCGGCGCCGTCGCCCGAGGCTGGGTCGCAGCCGCAGCCACCACGGTGAGACATACGCACGAGCATGTCGTTGGCGTCCACGACGATGCGGCGCGATGGCTTTTTCTTGAGGTGGGCGATCATGCCGACGCCGCAGTTGTCGCGCTCGGCGTCCTGGCGGTAGAGACCCTTCTTCTCGAAGATCGCGCGCTTGTCGGCGCCGTTGGGGAGCGCGCGGAAACGCCGCACGAGGAAGTCTTTCCCATAGCCCTGCGAGCGCGAGAGCGCACCGTGGAAGGCGCCGGCATTCAGCAGCGCGGACGAGCGGGCCGCCGCCGCCGCCGAGGACGTGGACGTGCCTTGTAGCGACGCGCGGGCGGAGCGCTGGAGACGGAACATGGCGTCCGACGGTGCTGCTGGAGGTGGTTTCCCCTGTGGAGATCGCGGCAAAAGCGGAAATGAGCTCGTGGGGAGACCACCAACAAAACGCCAACGCCAACAAACGCACGCGCGTTGGTTGTTTGCGTGGATCGGGCCGGTTTGGATTCCGAGACCCAAAAGTTGGTTTGGTGCGGACGTGTAAGCGCAAACAGCCCCACGGGCGAAAACGCCAACAAAACACTGGAACCAAAACGCGAGCAAAAACAGAGAAGACTGAAGCAAATGGAGATGGGCGAAGAGATGAGAAGTGCAGGAGTGGTGGTCGTTTTCAACGTGCTGTTAAATCAGTATGTCCATCGGACCAAGCAGAACGCGATTCATTCCTCGATTGAATTGCGTTTAACTTGTGTCTCGTATGAACGAAATGAATTGCAATTCTTTTCAGATTTTGGGGTGATAGGTTCTGCAGTGCAAACGTGACCAGAAGGGGCGCTAAGTACGACAGATGGGTACGCTCCCACTGTTTGTGGAGGGTTTGTTTCGCCATCAGTCTGAAATCCTGCCCGGTGGTCCACCACGTCGCTGCTTGCCGCAGTGCCTAGAATGGAATGGCATGTTGCAGTGGCTGAGCTACCCTCACATACACGCACACACGTACTCGTACTCGACGGTCAATTCCGTCGCCTTCATGGTAAGGAAGAAGCTCTCGTAGTCGCCCTTCATATGAGCGTGGGCGATGCTCTGCTGTGTTCTTCTGTTGCACCACTGCCCACCTGAGTGATTGGCCAATCGCCACCAGCGCGACTGTTTGCGAAAACGATCTTTGGTGTGGACCACGTGACTCGATTATCAGGGGCTGAGTCATCCGGACGAACTGGCAAACCTCACACACTGCATCCACGCCGAAGTGTGATGCACCAACAGTGCACACCACCACCATGGAACTACGTGCAGCATGTACACAGTGCAGCAACATCACTTGCGGGGTTACTAGTAGTAGTTTGAAGGACGAGGTGTCGGCATGGCGTGGGCAA
Organism: Pythium utonaiense; assembly: GCA_023334595.1. Lineage (NCBI taxonomy): Eukaryota > Oomycota > Peronosporomycetes > Pythiales > Pythiaceae > Pythium > Pythium utonaiense. The sequence continues at coordinate 24,396 of JAADVE010000040.1, read as the reverse complement.
CTTGTCCCTGCCACTCAAGAAGGCGTTGCTGCCCTTGAGCCACACGAGTGAACCATGAGGATGGTATGTAGGGTGAAGATCTTGAGTGGTCGCGACTCGCTATGGAACTGCTCATGGAGGAGTTGCAACATGCTTTCATTGCGCCTTGCCTCAGGCTCCTGGCTCGCATTGGTCGCGTCTGTTCGGGTCGACTGCGACCCCTCAGCTACTCAACACGAGTCGCCACCTCCCGCCACAACTGCATCTCCATCCGAGGATTCGCCAGCGAAAGATCTCACGATGTCCAACTTCGAGCCGCCAGGAGGAGGATTCATGGGCGATCCGGAGGGCGTGTCGTCGACACCAGGAGCCAAGGGCGTGGACCACAACGGCATCGTTGTCGGGCGATGGAAAGTAGCCATGTTTGGTTGTCTGGATACCTGCATTCCCAACAGTAAGCTCTCGCGCCTCGCCTTGCTCAACGACATGATGGCGAAGATGCACACACTGTAACCGATGCGATTCTCTGTTGCCTTAGCCTGTATGGTCATGCTGTGCCCGGCTGTGTCAGTGGCGCAGATCTGCAAGCGTTTGGGGCTTGCCAACTTCTACTACGTGCTCCTTGCCTTCGCTATCCTCTATGTGGTTGCAATCATCGCCGTGGCAGCACACAACCTGTTCATGGACGGCGTCATCGTCATCCTCACGCTCGGCATGGTCGCGTGCATTGCGCGCCTGCGTTGGCGCGTCCGCTTTCTCTTCTCGCTACCAGGCTCCGCCATCGAGGACTGCTTCTATGCGACCTTCTGTGGATGCTGCGCCATCGCTCAGATCGCCACGCAAGTCGAATCGTACAAGCCAGGGACGTGCCACCCCATCGACGTCTTCAAGCCGCGCAACACCCTCGAGGGATACACGTTCGCCTAGCTGAGCTCACTGTCAGGATTTAACGGATCCGCTAACGTTGATGGTCCGGTAATCATTTTCTGCGAAAAGTGATGGCCGGCATACCGTGGTCATTTATCCTCTTTCGGTAATCTTCCGTGAATCTTCGCCTGTAAACTACTTTCCTCTCTCGTATGTAAAATACTGATGGGTTTCTTTCCTTCTGACTTCTCTGGCTTAACTTTCGACCTTCTGGTCTGACTGGTGCGGCAAGTGCGTGGGGAAGACGGTTCGTATCAGTTACAGCCCTTGAGGAAGTGTGGACCTGGTGGCTGGTGCGGCTGTTGTGGCAACGCATCGCCATTACGGTGGGACGCCGCACACGGGAGAGCGCCGCTGCACACAGAATGCGCTGCTACTGCTGAGACTCTTCTTCCAGACTACTCACCACACGCCCCGCATTCTCCCGCGACGACCACCCGACGCGAAGGAGCCGACGAAAGAAACCTGTAGCAAGAGAGAGCGACGCCAGCGCCAACCGCGATTGCCAGCGAAGGGGTACGCACGAGTCACTGGGCTGCGAACCGTCGAAAGAATCAACAACAACGCAGCGCGAGAATGACGGGACACACGTCGAGACGCAAGCTCGGCATCCTGTCGCTGGCGCTCATCACGTACTTCAATGTGAGCGGCGGGCCCTTCGGAAGTGAGCCCGTGATGGCGGCCTGCGGACCGTTAGTGGGCATCCTCGCCGTCATCATCTTCCCGTGGATCTGGTGTCTGCCGCTGGCGTTAGCCTTTGCAGAGCTGGGCACTGCGTTCCCCACCGACGGCAGCTTCTGCATGTGGGTGGGCATCGCGTTTGGACGCCCCATGGGCTTCCAGGTCGGCTTCTGGTCGTGGGTGGCTGGCGTGATCGACAACGCCGTGTACCCGTGTCTGATCGTGGACACGATCCGCGCGTTGACGGGCGGAAGCCTCACGGGTGACGCTGCGATCTTCTACGGCCTCGATCTGGAGCGTTTTGTGCTGCGAGCGATCTTCGCCGTGCTGTTCATGCTGCCAACGCTCACGAGTCTGAAGATCGTTGGCAACACACTGCTGATCATGGGCGTCATGATCTTCCTTCCGTTCGCCGCGCTGTGCATCGTGTCGATCCCGCAAGTGAACCCAGCGAACTGGTTTGTCATTCGTGAAGATGTAAGTGCTGTGGTTGTGGTGGGGAGGAGAAGATTCACAGCGCTGACAGTGACTGCGGATGGAATAACAGCGCGATTGGACTACGCTCGTGAGCTCTCTCTACTGGAAGTACAGTGGCTTTGATGCTGCTGGTGCGTACGCCGGAGAGATCCACGACCCGAAGACGACGTTCCCGAAGGCCATGATCGTCGCTGTCATCATGATCGCGATCACGTGAGTACCACCGACGAATCTCACAATGCACTCCCCGAGAGGAATGTGTCCTGACGGTAGTCATCTACAGGTACATTCTCCCGTTCTTCGCAGTGGCAGGCGTCGACAAGCCGCACTACACGACCTGGGAAGACGGCTCGTACTCGGTCATCGCGCAGGCGATTGGCGGCACGTGGCTTTGCGCATGGATCCTCCTCTCGTCGCTGTTCGGCAACCTGGGTCTTTACGTTGCAGAGATGGCAAAGGACGGCTTCCAGCTCGCAGGCATGGCCGACTCTGGCCTCGCTCCGCCCTTCTTCGCCAAGTACGTTTGCCCCTCTTCCCCGACCCGGTCGCTGGAGGATGTTCTGTATTGACCGCGTCTCTTGCTTCTAGACGCGACCCTGAGACCGGTGTTCCTCGACGGGCAATCTTCTTGTCCTTCGCGATCGTGGTCACCATCGGCCTCTTTGATTACGAGACGATCCTCGGCGTGGACAACTTCTTCTCTGCGCTGTCGTCTCTCGTGGAGATGTGTGCGGCTGTGCGCATGCGATTCCTCCACCCCGAGATCGAGCGACCGTACAAGGTGGCGCTGTCGGACCGCTCGCTGGTCGCTGCGATGGTGCTTCCTATCTGCGTGGGCGGCTTCATCATGATCAACGAGCTGGTCAAGTCCAAGATCACGCTGACGCTGAACGTGGGCGTGCTCATCTTCGGCGTCTTCCTGCAGAAGTGGATCCAGCGTCATCCGTACCACCAGTACGACCGCATCCTCGGCGTGGACACGCCTCGCCTCAAGGACCTCACGCAGGAGTATTAGAGCTTAGAACACGACGACGACCGCACGGCGTCGAGTACTTACGTAGCCGCCAGCAACGAGTTTGCACATAAGGAATCTAGACTGTCTTCGTTGTTACACAGCCACTGCCATCTATGCCACATCCAACGTAGCTCCTCCAAGATCCATTTTCTATGAGATCTGATACACTTCAACCCATCCTCAACGCAGAAACATTCCGGACCATCACTCTCCACCGCGTAAGTTTCGGAGCATTTTCTTTGTGGCGTCTGATTGGTCCGTCCGCTGGCGGATACGCTGTTAAGTTCGATAGCGTCTGGTTCGTATCGGCTATGTCGCTTCTCATGATGAGGCACTGGCGGATCGACCATCGAACGTGAGCTGCTCCTCGGGCAGATCCGACTCCGCCGTACACGAGCCGCGCGACCACCAGAGCGATGCGCTGCTGCTGGTGAGAGCCTTCCGTACAACACCCACGCCCTCGCTCCTGCTTCTCCCGAAATCCCCGTCACCATCGCCTCAAAACCGGCGGAATACAGCGCTCGTGCTCGCTCCATCCGCCTCCATCATGACGGGTATGACGGGCTCCTCGGCGTCCAGACGCAAGCTCGGCATCCTTTCCGTGGCGCTGATCACCTACTTCAACGTCAGTGGCGGGCCGTGGGGCAGCGAGCCCGTGATGGCCGCCTGCGGGCCGTTCATCGGTATCCTCGCCGTCGTTGTCTTCCCGTGGGTCTGGTGCCTGCCGCTCTCGCTGACCTTCGCAGAGCTCTTCACGGCGTTCCCGACCGACGGCAGCTTCTGCATGTGGGTCGCAGTGGCGTTCGGCCGGCCCATGGGCTTCCAGGTCGGCTTCTGGTCCTGGGTCTCGGGCGTCATCGACAACGCGATCTACCCGTGCCTGATCGTCGACACGATCCGAGCGTTGCGAGCTGGCGACTACGCTGGCGGCGGCGCGGACGACGCAGCGATTGCGGGTATCGATCTGGAGCGGTTCCTAATGCGCGCGGGCTTTGCTGTGCTGTTCATGCTGCCGACGCTGACGAGTCTGAAGATCGTGGGCAACACGCTACTGGTCATGGGCATCATGATCTTCCTCCCCTTTGCGGCCATGGTCGTGATCGCCATCCCGCAAGTGAACCCAGCGAACTGGTTTGTCATCCGCGAAGACGTACGTACAGTCCGTCTCAATGAAAAGCAGACTCGATAGCTAACCGCCTGTGGGTGACGATGATATGTGTTCATGTGCGTAGCGCGATTGGACCAAGCTGCTGAGCGCGCTGTACTGGAACTACAGCGGCTTCGACGCCGCGGGTGCCTACGCGGGCGAGATTCACAACCCCAAGTCCACCTACCCAAAAGCCATGGTCGTGACCGTCATCATGATCGCCTTCACGTGCGTACAGCTTCCTGTGTCCATCAAGGCCGCTCGACTGACCTTCAAATTGTGATCTCGTGTTGGTGTTCACCAGGTACATCATCCCCTTCATCGCGATCGCCGGCGCTGATAAGCCGCACTACACATCGTGGGATGACGGCTCGTACTCGGTCATCGCGCAGGCTCTCGGCGGCACGTGGCTGTGCGTGTGGATCCTTGTGTCCTCACTGTTTGGCAATCTCGGTCTCTACGTCGCAGAGATGGCCAAGGACGGCTTCCAGCTCGCAGGCATGGCGGACTCTGGCCTCGCTCCGCCATTCTTCGCCCAGTGAGTGACCCACCGCTTTGTCTCTTATCCCGGGTTTGTCTGACTCATCTCCGTTTCTGCCAGACGCGACTCTGAAAACGGCGTCCCTCGCCGCGCGATCTTGCTGTCCTTCTCGATCATCGTGCTCATGGGTCTCTTTGACTTTGATACGATCCTGGGCGTGGACAACTTCTTCTCGGCGCTCTCGTCGCTCGTGGAGATGTGTGCGGCCGTCAAGATGCGCTTCTCCCATCCAGAGATCGAGCGGCCGTACAAAGTGGCTCTGTCCGACCGCGCGCTGGCCACGGTCATGGTGCTGCCGTTCGGCGTCGGCTGTTTCATCATGCTCAACGAGCTCTTCAAGTCGCAGATCAGCTTCACGCTCAACGCCGCCGCGCTGATCGTCGGCCTGCTCATCCAGAAGTGGGTCGAGCGAAACCCGTACCACGCTTACGACGCCATCCCAGAGGCCGTGTCCCCACCCAAGCTCAAAGATCTCACGCTCGAGTACTAGACAAAGCTCCTCATCGTGCCATCAATCTGACCACTTCTACTACGATACCCACTCGCAAGCCTTCCTACTGGTGCTGCTGCTGTGAAACCTGTCCCGGCTCGGGACTCCCGAGTGTGGATGTATAGATAGATGGCTACAGTCTCACTTGCAGAGACCCGCTCGCCATGCAGCTACAGTACAGTACTGGCTCGACTACTGTATCACGGACACTGTTCGCCGTCGGTTTCCCGCCGTTCGTTTCCTCCATCCATGCGTCTCCGTTCCCACTTGCAGCGAATGGACCGGCAGCATGAAGCCATTCCGCCGTCCCATTCGCCATCGCCCACCACCACAAGATCTCTCTTCCGGCCCGGTCTGTGTCCGCCTGACGTCACTGCCCGCCTCAACTAGTGTGGTCCACGCCCCCCACACACCACTGGCCCGTTTTCGCTTGAAGTTGGGCGTTTGCGAAGTCGTCGACGACCGCCTCGTGTGCTGACAGTCGTAGCTGCCCACGCGAACAGCTACAGTGTACGTCCGGCCACTCCGCGTCTCGCCCACCCGATCGCCACCGCTCCACCACCTCCGTAGTATGTGGCTCGCCCGCGTCGCCCGCTCCTCCTCCGCCGCGCGCGCGTCCTCGGCGTCGGCCGCTCGCCGCGCCATGGCCACCGTCGACAAGCCCTTCTCGCCTGAGGAGTACGAGCGCAAGTACCTCGTGGGCAACTACAACGCCGACGGCGTGCGCGGCAAGGAGAACTTGCTGTTCACGCACGGCAACGGCCAGTACCTGTACGACAGCGAGGGCAACCAGTACCTGGACTTCTGCGCCGGCATCGCCGTCTCGGGCCTCGGCCACGGCGACGCCGACTGGTACAAGGCGCTCGTGGACGCCGGCAAGGGCGTGTGCCACACGAGCAACCTGTTCCACACCAAGGCGCCTTTGGAGCTCGCCAAGATGCTCGTGGACAACTCGTGCTTCGACAAGGTCTTCTTCTGCAACTCGGGCACGGAGGCCAACGAAGGCGCGTACAAGTTCGCGCGTCTGTACGCCAACCGCGTCTCGCAGGGCACGCCGCTCGAGGGCAAGAAGATCGAGTTCATCTCGTTCAAGGGCGGCTTCCACGGCCGCACGGCCGCCGCGCTCACGCTCACGTACAAGCCGTACATCCGCGAGGCGTTCATGCCGCTCGTGCCCGGTGTGCACTACTGCGAGTTCAACAACATCGAGGATGTGAAGAAGGTTATCTCGGACCGCACGGCCGGTGTGATCTTCGAGCCCGTGCAGGGCGAAGGCGGCGTGAACCCAGCCAAGCCAGAGTTCCTGCGCGAGCTGCGTCGCCTGTGTGACAAGCACAACGCGCTGCTGATCGCCGACGAGGTGCAGGCCGGTCTCGGCCGCACGGGCAAGCTCTTCGCCCACGAGAACTACGACATCACGCCGGACATCATGACGCTCGCCAAGCCACTGGCCGGTGGTCTCCCAATCGGTGCCGTGCTCTCCGTGAACAAGGTCGCGGCCTGCGTGACCCCAGGCTCCCACGGCACCACGTTCGGCGGCAACCCGCTCATCTGTGGCGTCGCGCAGACCGTGCTGGAGAAGATCAAGGAGCCAGCGTTCCTCGAGAACGTGCAGAAGCACGGCAAGCTGCTGGCCAAGGGCCTGCGCAACCTCCAGGACAAGTACCCAGAGAAGGTGAAGCAGGTGCGTGTGCCTCCAGGACCAGGTGGTCTCTTCATCGGCTTCGAGACCACCAAGCCAGTGGGCCCGCTCATCAAGTACGCGCTCAGCAAGGGCGTGATGATCATCTCGGCCGGCGAAAAGTGAGTTTATGTTGCGTTAAATTCCGTGGTGTGTGTGCTGTGGACATGAGTACTGACGATGCGGCTCTTGTGTGTCTAGTGTTATCCGCATGTGTCCGCCGCTCGTGGTCAACGAGAAGGACATCAACCTCGTCGTCCAGACCATCGACGAGGCCTTCGAGCAGGACCTTCTGTAAGGGTCGCGCACACGTCAGTGGTCCTACAACTAAATGAAAAACGACTCTCGTTTCCCAGGCAACGTGAGGAGGTGCACGTGCGTGATGTGTCGCTAACGCTACGTGTATTTGATGGGGATGCATGTTCGTGGGCGTCTACAGCAGACGGATCTTGGCCTCTGTTAGCGCCTCGACCGCCCACGCCGGGTAGTCCTTCTCGGGGAACTGCGTGAGCATGAACTGCTGCACGAACTCCTCAAAGTGGCCGTCGATGATGGACTGCCGCATGCGGCGCATCAGCGACAGCATGTACGTCACGTTGTGGTACGTCACGAGCTGCGCGCCTACACCGCTGTCCTCCTTCTTGAGCAGCAGACGCAGGTACGCACGTGTGTAGTTCTTGCACACGTAGCACTCGCACGTCTCGTCGATCGGCCGCGTGTCGTCTTCACACTCGCCGCCCTTGAGCTTCAGCAGACCGGCAGGCACGATCGCCGTGCCGAAGCGAGCCGTACGCGTCGGCCACACGCAGTCAAACATGTCGGCACCCAGCGCCGAGCACACCACCAGGTCCAGCGGGTAGCCGATGCCCATGACGTACCGCGGCTTGTGCTCTGGCAGCCGCGCCGTGCACTTGGCGACCACGCGCCAGAAGTCGTCCTTGGACTCACCGCCGGCAAGCCCGCCGATCGCGTAGCCTGGCAGGTCGCGCTTGATGAACTCGTCGAGGCACCGGTCTCGCATACCGCCCTCCGAGCAGTCCAGTCCGCCCTGCACGATGCCGAACAGGTTCTGTCGCTCTGGGTTCGCGTGGGCCTCCATGCAGCGGTCGATCCAGCGGATCGTGCGCTCCGTGGCCTCTGCGAACCGCTGCTGGTCGTCGTGGACGCTGGACACCACGTCGTCCAGCGCCATGATGATGTCCGAGCCGATGCGGTTCTGGTGCTGGATGGACATCTCGGGCGTGAGCAGCATCTTGGACCCGTCCACGAACGACTCGAACGTCACGCCCTCCTCCGTGATCTCGCACAGCTTGGAGAGACTCACCATTTGGAAGCCGCCCGAGTCCGTGAGCACGTTGCGCGGCCACTGCATGAACTCGTGGATGCCGCCCACAGAGTCCACGAGCTCCGTGCCCGGCCGCAGCGCCAAGTGGTACGTATTGGCTAGCAGGATCTTGCAGTCGATGGGCGGCGCCGCCATTTGCTCGGGCGTCAGGCCCTTGATCGTGCCCTGCGTGCCCACGGGCATGAACACGGGCGTGGGCACGTCGCCGTGCGGCAGCGAGAGCACGCTCGCGCGCGCGCGGTTGAAGCGGCCGACGATCTTCAGCGACAGCGCGCTAGGCATGCGGCGGAAGGACGCATCTGCCGTGGTCTTCTGTCGCTTGGCGTCGTCCATGGAGGAGGAGGAGGAAGAAGAAGAGGTGGTGGAGGAAGAGGACATGGCGACGGAATGCACGGAGGACGGACGCCAGAGAAAGCGACGCGGCGAGCGGCAGCGCAGAGAGCAGCGCGAGACGCACAGCGGAATGGTGGAGGCGGAGGCGCGGCGCGGGCAGCAGGCACGCGGCAGTAATGGAGCAGGACGCGGAGCAGACGCGCTGTCGGCGGGCAGTGGCGACGGCGTGTCTGTTGGATGGCTGGAGATCCGCCCACGACAAGTGAGACCCCGGAAGAGTGACACCAACTGAGACCAACAACGCACTTGCCGGGAACGGATATGCGGGGAAGGAACACCAACAGAACCAACGTTCTCTCGGTGGATCGCACGTCGAGATTTGTGTGTTGTTGGGGATCTCGCTGAAGTGGTTCTGTTGGTAGAATGCGGTATCGAGTTGTTGGTGATCCCAACAAAACCAACGAGTGGCGGGGTGGGAGGGATGGCGTCAGAGCCGCTGGCAGCACCATGGAAGATACGGACGGACACGGACACGCCCTTCAAGGCGTGGTGGAATGGATGTTTCCAGTGGAATTTACATTAATGCAGACCTTCGAGGCCGCCATGGGGGCGGCGTGGTCGCCGTCACGAGAACGGAAATCTACGGGGACACCATCTCGCTGCAACGCCATGCGCACGTACAGACCCATGTCGGCACCGAAAGAGTGTAGGAAGACCTGAGAGACAAGCCGCCGAAGTTCAAAAGGGGGAGGTCCGAGGGCTCCGACGTCGATTTGGATCCGCTTATTCCTTTGGGAACTGCACACCGGCGAAGGTGCCGTTCTCACGCTCCTCCTCCCAGCGCTCGAACTGTTGAGGGACACACACACGGAACGACCACGTCAGTACCTGAGATGCGCAACGCACACGGCGATGGACACAGCACTCGCAGCGATAGGGACGTACCCACATGCTTGGGCAGACCGAGTTGGCGTACTGGAAGTACTTCTTGCACGAGTCGCTGTCGCCGTCGTTGTTCTTGAGGCAGAGCACGTACTCGTTGTATCGGGTCCTACACACGCCACCACAAGCGTTAGTTTCGCGGTCGAACGCGCACGCCCCTGTCACGGGCGCTCGTCGTACCAGCAGTGCTGCGCCTGGTTCTGGTTCGGGAAGCGAGGGTCGATCGGGGTGGTCTTGATTCCGGACGGCATGGTGGCGATGGGGCAGCGGAGTCTTCGACGGGCGAGTGGTTGCTTACTGTGGGCGGGCGAGCGGGTCTGGTGGTCTGCCCGCCGCGTGCGGCTCCCCTTCACACTCGTGTTTTTGCAACACCCGTCGCTATTTCAGCCAATCACAGCACTCGGAGAGTACTTTCAACCAATCAACACTCGGCTAGTACCGATACTCATTTTGTCCAATCCAACAAAACCACATTTTAACCAATCATAATAGATAATCACATCACTCTAATTTCAGCCAATCACATCGATCCGTTTGTTGAAATTGGTCGACTCGAAATAGAGTCGGGAAAGGACTGAACCTCTTCAGCAAGAGAGACTCCGCCAGCACGACGCCCCACGCAGCGCTGCTCGCCATCTCCACTGCCCGCGCGCGCCATCGCAGCGTCTCCCAGCGGATCCCACCGAAGCCACCACACACCCATAGTCTCAGCGCATTTGCTCCCGTGCTCCGCGTCGCTCTCCGCTCTCTGCAGCCTCCGCGATCCCCCCTCGTAGAAAGTGCACCACGGCGCGCTTGGGGTGGTGAACGTTCTCGTCTCTGCTGAGCCGCTGGATTTCCTCGTCCGCGAGCAGCTCATTTATTATCTAGCGCGCGCAGTGATGAGTGCTGTCGACGACGTGGACGCGCGTCTGTGCCGCCTGGAGGAGGCGCTGCAGCTCACGCAGACGCAGCTCCTGGAGCTCAGCACGCACCGCGTGTACAACCCGACGCTGGGCGTGGACCAGGACCACAGCGGACGCAGCGTCGCCACGCTCGAGATCGCGGTCGTCGCGGCACGCAACATGGTCTTCCAGACCGGATTCCTCGTGGGCAAGGGCGCGTACGTACGCGCGACACTGGACCCGTCAGGCGCCGCGCTGGACCAGGAGACCAAGTGCACGTCCAAGCGAGCCGTCGCCGCCACGCCATGGTACGTGGCTGGAGTGACTTGTTGCTAGATTGAGAACGAGAGAGACTGACTGTTGCTGTGTGCGTGGCGTGTAGCTGGCAGGAGTCCCTGGTGTTCCGCGGTATGACACTGCTGCACTCGCGACTCGTGGTCGAGGTACTGCAGGAAGAGCGCATCGGCGCGGACCGCGTCGTCGGCTTGGTCGCCATCGACGTAAGCTCGCTTCACGACCAGCGTCTCAACGAGAACTGGCACACGCTCGTCGCGAAGGACGGCCAGCCGACCTACGGGCAACTGTACCTGAGCTGCCGCCTCAACCGCTCCCAGGTGCGTCATTCTCCAACTCCTCTGTCCATCCCTCTGTATCTAACCTTGAGTATGTTGCCGTGCAGATCTTTGCACTGGAGCTTGAAAGCGAACTGCTGCAGAACCAGATCCGAGAGCTACGCGACTTCGTGCAGCGCCAGCGCCGCTTTTCACTCTCGCTCGGGTCCTCAGGCCTCAGTTCCGTCGTGCGTACGGCCAGCGGCAGCTCGCTCGACGGCAAGGAGGTCCAAATCCCGTCCATGACTATGGCTCGTACACCGCCCCGCCGCCTCGTCACGGGCGATCCCCAGTCTCGCATGCAGGCGATGCACTCGCCCATCGTCGCTGTGCGGAAGCGTGAACGACGACTGAGCTCCAGTACCCACAGCCAACTTATGTCACCCTCGGAGATGGCGGCCGCGGGCTTCAACCTGCAGTACCCAGCCGAGCCAGAGCCTGGCCCGCGCTTCAAACGCCGCAAGCTGGAGCCCGTGACCGAGACCCACGTGGACTCACTCTCCATGCGACTCGCCAATTGGCTGCTGCCGCCGACGAACAACTGCAGCTCGTCGCCCGCCAAGCCGTCGCTGGGGCAGCGATCGCCAACACAGCAAGGAGATGGCGCAGCGTCGCGACGTCGCCCGCAGGGACGTTCCCACGGCCATAAGAAGAAGAAGAAACCGGCGACGACGAATTCAGCGCTGGCAGCTATCGAGCAGTGGCTGTTCCAGGACTCGAGCCAGTCGCCACCCAGTTCCGTCGACTTTGTGCACGCACAGATGCGCGCAGAGAGCTGAAGACGCTCATGAGCTGTTTCATTACCGACACGAAAGTCCCAATTTTGTACATATACGGCCACACTCTTCTAGTTTCTCTCTCTCTCTCTCTCTCTCTCTCTCTCTCTCTTGTAGGTCTCGATGTTGCTCCTCTCGCTCTCGTGGAGCTACAGAGCTCAGCGGAAGGTGGTGGTGTCGCTGCCGGTGGTGAGGTAGGACGGGATGTTGTCGCTGGATACGGGCGAGGAGCTGCGATACGCACACACAACGAGTACACGTCAGTCTTAACGTTCACATGACCACCACCAGTAGAGAGCGAAGGAGCATAACTTACTAGGGCGACTCGGTGGGAATGCTGGCGTCCGAGAGCCGGCGCTTCATGAGTCCTCGCCAGCCACGGCGTCTGCGGTTGGTCTCCTGGAACGCGATATAACGCTCAATCACGTACGCCTCGCCCGTCTTCACGAGCATAGCGATGGCCGGCAGCAGAGGCAGCGGAGCCGTGAACCAAGGCGCTACGAGGCGACTCGACTGCGTGAGGCACACGAGGATGGCGACGCCGACGTTCACCATGGACAGCGCGTTCCAGATCGCGTAGCGTCGCGAAAACGAGTTGGAGGCGATGGCCAACGAGACGATACCCATGATGGGCGCGAGGAAGAGCGTGAGCGGCGGTAGCAGCAGCACGGGCATGAGGATCGTCGCGCTGCACTCCGTGTCCACCTCGCCGTTCGTCACACACCGCAGGTTGACCACCATCGCGAACGTGATGGCCAGGTCCACCATGAGCAGACTCAGCAACGCACTGTGGACCATCCACGCGGCCGAGAGCCAACGGCTCTGTGGTACATTGGTCGGCAGGAACAAGCGCCGTAGAAACGACTCGACGAGCTGCTGCTTCGTACGGTCCGAGAGCCGGTCGTCCAGCTCGTCTGCCGAGATGAGAACGCCAGGCACAGGCAGCGAGCCGTCCACGGGTCCCAGCCAGCCTTCGTAGAACGTCTGGCGACGGCGGCGACGTGCACTGGACCGTCCGCCTCGCCGTCCGTCGACGATTCGGCCGCTGCGAGGGTGGTTCGTGAACATGTCGGGTGAGTCAAAGTCGGTCAAGTGGCCGCCACCGGCGAGGAAGAGATTGTCAACCGAGCCTGATGTGTTGGAGCGGATGCGCAGTGCTTCTTCGCGGATGCTGCTTACTGTCGACTTGTGGCTGGGCGGGCCGTTGCCGCTGCCGATCGAGCCACGTCGCACGTACGCACGAGAGTTGGGGCCGGACGCAGACGACGCCGGTGCGTAACTCCACCCACCCGACTGCGTGTCGTACGCCAGCATCGCGTCGTCTGTGGGCAACGCACGGCCGTAGCCGTCCATCGAATCCAGCGCGCGCGTGTTGTACGTGCCGTAGCCACCGTTGCGTCCACCAGAGGTTGGCGCCATGCCACTCGTGGTCAGCGACTGGGCCTGCGACGTTGGTTCGAACGCGTAGACGCCGCCGCCGCTCTCAGCAGACGCCGTCGTCAGCAAGATACCCAGCTTGAACTCCTCGCCACAGTCGACATCATCACCTACGTAGAAGCGACCTAGATAGATCCGCAGTCCGCCCAGCTTGCCTGCTCCAGCAGTGCCAGCCGAGACTGTCGCCATTTTTTTCTCCAGGAACTGGGCCACAGGCAGCAGTGTTTCCACAAGCCGCACCTCCTCTCTCGACACGACACGCAGCAGCTCGTTCAGCTCGGCGACAAACTCGATCCACGGCTCGTCGATGAACGCCGTGAGCTCCGGACACTGCGGGATGGAGCGCACGAGCAGATCGCTCGGGTCCAAGTAGAACGGCGACTCGTAGGTGCCACGCCCAGCAAACAGCAGCACGATGGGCAGCGACGGCTTGCCGATCTTGGTGGTCGGCACGCACGCAGACTGGGAGCTCTCCTTGTACAGCAGCTCCAAGTACACCAGGGAGTAATCGCCAGAGTACCCCAGCTTGAGAGCATTCAGCAAGCCTCGCGCTCGCGGTCCCTTCATACACGCGTGGTTGTAGCGAGCGATGATACGCTTGAGCGCGTTCACACGGAGATGACGACGGTACGCAAGCACAGCCGAGGCTCCAGGTAGACACAGCAAGACGACCAGGCGGTACACCATCTCACCCCAGCTTCCGAAGAAGCTCGACGGCCACGCAAGCACCGCGTTGATACGCTCGGCCAGTTGGCGGAATTCATCTTCATATAGCACCGATTTGAGCTGCGGGGGCACCGTGAGCCGAAGCTTCAGTGGCGCTTCGTGGTCGTTCAGTCCCGTGAGATAGATGCGAGCCATGTGCTCGTGAAGATCACGCTCCACGAGCTTCGGGTACCCGACGCGCGGCCAGTAGAGCCATCGCAGCAGGAACGCGAAGCGGCTTCGCTGTGTGGACGCGATGGCCGCGCTGAGGAGATGCTGTCGCTCGCCCTTCGTCGACGCAGCGCCGCCAGGGATGCCGCGACCGCCAGGCCGACCGCCCCCGACGTTGCGTGTGTAGCCCGGCTCCTTCCGGCTTCGACACGCGAAGCCAAGCAGGATGAGGAAGCCCACGATGCTCAGTAATACGACCGCGAACCCCAAGAAACCACCGCACGCGTCCAGAAGTTGCTGGATTGGGGAGACACAGAGGTCGCCAGAGTAGCCAGGATCGCACGTCCACATACACGCCTCCGAGATGGCTCCGAGCCCGACGTAGTGGGCGTTTGACGGCGCGTTCTTGCAGACCAGACACTCTTCGCTGTTGCTCTCGGCCTTGAACGTGCCTGGGACACATACGCGACAGAAGAGGCCACCGGAGCCGGGTGGGCACGGAAAGCCTACAAACGATCCGCTCGCAGCAGGCTTGATGATGTCCGGTTTCTTCGATGGCGTAGCTGGAACGGACGCACCAGCTGGCTCCTTATCGGCGTTGGCATCACCCCCACTGTCGGAGCGGCTCGTGAGAGACGTCGTACCACCAGAGACTGTGTAGTTTCCTTCGAAGCCGCTCGTGCACTTGTCCACGTCGTTCTTCTCGCATCCGTGAAGCTGCAACCGTCCGCCGCCGCCTCCACCACCACAGACGCGCTTGCTACTGGCTGTTGTAGCAGTTGCCGTCGCAGCTACGGCTGTTGCCGCAGCAGCGTCGTTTGCCTTCAAGGAGAACGTGTGGACCATGCTCGCGTTCGCCTTTCGCGTCGTTACAGGAATGTCTTCTCCAATCTCCCGCAGCTTCTTGTCTGTCAGCTCAAGGCACTGCGCGCCTCCGCCAACGGCGCTAATGCGGCCGTGACCTTTCAAGTAGTCAGCAATCGTGAGACCTAGGAAGCCGCCTGAGCCTCCTCCGCCGCTGTTGATGCCGCCATTGCCGTTGCAACTCACTTGGCCGTTCAGCACGACCCCACGTGCACCGATCATCACGACGCCGCCACCGGCACCGCCGTCCACGCAGCCACCACCTGAGCCGAGCATACCGATACCCCCGCGAGTGCCGTACGCGAGTCCACCGCCAGCGTAGTCACCCACTTCATTCACGGCGCTCGAGTCCGCGCCACGGCCGCCGTAGCCGCCTCCGCCACCCACCGAGCCGACGCAGTCACCGCTGCCTGGACCTTGGTTTGCGAGCTGTCCGCGTCCACTGGAAGAGATGAATGCATCGTCTCCCAACGCGATCTGCTCTTGCGCACACAGCAGAACAGCGCTTGCCGTGAGCGCGACGCCGCTGAGTGGCGTGGCGCTGCTGACTGCGGACACACCGATGCCGATGGATTCGGAGGCCTGGAGGAGCATCGTGAAGTTGGAGAATCGAACGAAGGAGAGGAAGCTCTCCACGGACGACGGACTGGTGACTTCGCTAGCTGTTGACTGGAACTGTCTCGGGCTGCAGGGCTGGAAGCGAGCACCAGCGGCAGTGGACTGGGACGCGTCGAGGCTCGCAGCGTCGACAGACAGTGAGCCGTTCGCGTGAATAGCAAGCGAGCCCACAGCCACAACGCCGCCGACGTAGACGTCCTTGCCGCCGACGAGCGAGAGCTGGCCAATCTCGCTGGAGATCTTGGCTTCGATGTGGAGGTTGTTGACACTGGAGACCGTGAAGTCCTTCGTGAAGCGCAGCAGCACGGACGCATCAAGAGACACGGCGTCTGCTCGCACAACTGCACCGTGGCGAGGCAGCAGCACACGCGCATTGTCTGTGACGAGGATGTTGCGGGCATCGATGCGGACGGTCTCGTCTTTGCTTGAAGACGACAGGGATGTGACGACCGAGGCGACTGCCGCCTTAGAGGAGGATGAGACGCTGATATCCAGCAGGAACGATCGGTTGTGGACATCTAGGTCGCCAGTCGGTAGGTGGAGCACATGCGTTGAGACTGCTGCGCCGTTGCGGACCACCACGTTGTCAAGGCGGCGCTGAGACTTGTCTACGACCACGGGCGTGACGGCACCGCCACCGATGGACGCGGGGCTCGTCTCCTCCGTCTCTCCGTCTGCGATAGCGACGACGTGGTGCTGAGCTCGGCGGTTGGTGAGCACCAGTGCGGCTTCTGTCGCGGGGTTGGTTTCGGAAGTCGTTGACGTCTTGGACGACCGGACGACGCGAAGGTACGTTCCGCCAGCACCACTCAACGCGCGCATCTCCACTGGGTGCACAAGCTTGGTGAGTCGATCGCGCAGCTCCTTGTCGGCGTCGCTACTCGGTAGGAGCAGCGTTCCGCCGCTCACGTCCACTGCGTGGTCGTCGAGTTGGCTCGAGACGTACGCGATGTGGATGCGGCCGCCTCCACCGCCAGGCACGCAGTCGACAACGCCCTGGAAGCCTGACGCGCAGCACGCGTCGCCGCCTCGCGCGTGGATCACACTGTCTGTCAGTGACAGCGCCGTCGCCGACACGAATACGCTGCCACCCGAGCCACCGCCGACTGCCGGGAAGTCGCAGGACGCGTCGTCCCCGTCCGCTACGATCGACGCGCCCGCCATCATCACGAGATCGCGCGACGCCACCACGCGTACGCGGCCGCCACCAGCCACCGAGTTATTGGAGACCGTAGCACCGCTGCCCAGCAGCAGTAGCGCTGCGTCCACACTCGCTGCGTGGTCGTCTTGGGCCATCGCGGTCGTCCACAGCGCCTCCAAGTCCCACGCGCCGGCCGCACGAACAGCTTCGACTCCAGGCGTGCGCGTGTCGAAGAACGCCCCGAAGATCTGCTGCTCGGGCGCCGTGGTCTCGTTCACGAACACGCGCTTGCCGCCGCTGCCGCCGTGGCTCGCACCCACGCGGCCATCGCCTGGGAACATGAGAGAGCGGCCTCGCACGTGCGAGCTGCTCACACGCGCTTGGATCGTCGCGTCCGTTTCGATCCGCACGAACGACGCGTGGACGCTCACGCTGGCGGCTCGCAGCGCCGCGTTGG
Source organism: Pythium utonaiense (assembly GCA_023334595.1). Classification (NCBI taxonomy): domain Eukaryota; phylum Oomycota; class Peronosporomycetes; order Pythiales; family Pythiaceae; genus Pythium; species Pythium utonaiense. The sequence goes on along the minus strand of JAADVE010000040.1, from coordinate 7,174 downwards.
GCCGCAGCTCCAGCATCTTGCCCACGCTGAGCTGCAGTGCGCAGTCGTCGCCCTGGATCTCCACGCGCACGCTGTCGCCCAGCACGAGGTCGCCCGTGAGCTCCCAGCGGCAGTCGTCGTCGACGTCCGAGCTCGTCGCCGAGCCATTTTCGATCGTAGAAGCGCCGCAGCGGAACGAAACCGACTGCTGGAAGGCGCACGATGCAGTCGTCACATTCAGCGCGCAGTAGCGCTGGAAGTCGCGGCAGTGCGGCAGCGTGGCGTTCGCTGTGAGGCCGCCGTTGCTGCTGCTGGCGTCACTCGAGTCGGTCGCGTAGCTGCTCGCTGGGGAGGCGCCCAGCAGCGCCACCGCCAGGAGCACGCAGCGCAGAATCGCGCGCATGCTGATGAGGTATCGCGCCGGTCGCTGGTCGCGTAGTGGCCGCCGGAGAGCGAATGCGGAGACGCGTGCGGCGCGCGCGCAGCGACGGCTAATGCGAAGAGCTCTCCGCGCGAATGGCTTGTCTCTGCCGGCAGAGATCGGCGAAAATGGCTCGCAACACAGACAGTAGGGAGGTTGGCGGAGGTTAAGGCTAGCTGGCTAACGCCCGCTGACCTCCATTAGCCCCGAAGAATGGAAGGATGGCGCAGGCTACTTTCGTGATATTCGGAAAGCTAGTTGAGGCTAATTACGAGAGGAACAAGCGGGAAAATAGTTTTGAATCGAGAATGCATGAAGTAATCTATCTTGGTGTTTGTATGCCGTGAAGGTAGACGCACGGTTTTCTAATCAGTCTTTTACGCCCCAATCTGCAGTCCTTTCCTGAGGAGCTGCTCATTGGCGGATCATGAGTCTGCCGCGCGACGCCGTGTCGTTCCTGTGCTCGTCGATCCCGAGAGACCCGACGCATCACTTGTTCGTGACCAGCAACACGCCGCGAGTGCAGGTATCCGCTTCGGCCACTTCGTCGCGCACGGCGACTCTCCGGCTCGTGCCGCTCCGGCCCCGTGCACTAGTGCCGAAGAAGATGTCATTTCTAGTCATGCATGGTTTCTGATCAGTGGGCAAATGCGACGAGAGCTGTCAGCGGCTACGTGCAGCGTAGCGTAGACAGCCATAGAGATAGCCGGTGCCTGTGGAGTTGACAGGCACCAGATCGCACGGAAGGTACGCGCTGGGAGGACCTGCGAACGGCACTGAACGTGGTCATGTTCTACGGCTTCTCGCTGCCACGCGTCCACAAGGAGCTGCGACTCGTGTGGGGCGACAAGGACCAGGTGGCCGTGGGATCATGAAGAAGGGGCTTCCACGCGAACTGGAAAAGGCTCGGCTGGCACCAAGCACGCGGACTACGACCTCTTTTGTGGTGCCACGAAGATACAGCACGACCCAGAAGGCAAGGTCGTGTTCCTGCACCGCAACACGGAGAAGCTAGTTCCGATAAATGACCGCTTGGACGCACATCCAACAGTTCAAGTGCACGTCCAGACTCGCAGAGTACTACGTGCGTGGTGCAAACGGCGATAAAGTATTTCGTCAGTTCCGCCGCTGCTTCGGCAAGAACGTCCACTACGAGAAGCTGTTCACACTCAGGCCCATCAGTGCCTTCGCCTTTGAGAACCTCGAGCTGGATCTGCTCAAGTACGCACGTGAAGGAACCGCGATCCTCATCGTCACGACGACCAAGGCAGCACCGGGGAAGGAGGCGGAGTCTTAATGGATGGCCCATGAGTGCACCTGATAGAAAACAACTTTACGTATATGAAGTACTACCAGTACAGATGAAGTTTACCATGTAAGGTACGATGCTGTTCCATTGATCGTGTGTCAAGCTCCGATTAGGCATCCTCTGGACCGCCTTCGACGATGTTGAGGTGCGCCTTGTAGACGTCATCAAACAGGTCATGAGCTCGTCTCTTACCATTCGTTCCCTGGAAAACGAGCTCTGCTTGTCGTCTCACCATGCTACTGCTCACCTCCGCAACCTGCAAGGAATTGGGGCGCAGATACTTGAACAAGTCGGGGATGTCGTGGCGGCGATGGAAGTGGCGTTTACACTCTATATTCTCTAGCACTTTCCAAATGTCGAAGGTTGGCACTGGTCCCTGGAGCTCGTCCGTCCGGAAGAACCGCGGGTCTGTCAGGTGCGTGTAGTACTTGGCAAGTGTCACGCAGTAGCGATTCTGGCTGTCAAAGCCAACACAAAAGGCCATGCTGTCGTGCATTAGCGCCGACTGCCGGAAGCCGACGCTGCGGACCAGCGCATACTCCTCAACGGAGGGAAAGCCAAAGTAGTTCATCACGACGCGCGTCTGGAACATGATGTTGACCGTCGTGAAGATGATCACGTAGAGTGCGCTAACCGGCGCGGGGGCGTTTTCGAATGTGAAGTAGGATAGGTAGAGCCACCAGAGCTTGTCGAAGACGAGTCGGATAGCGTCAGTCTTGTTGAAGGTAAGCAGCAGACTCGAGCCAAATGTATAGCAGAAGAGTGAGTTGATGAACTCAAAGCCACTGCACGGATATTGCACGAAGAAGATGTACATGTGCGTCACGGACGCCGTCATGATGATCACGGTCATCCAGTCGAACGGGAAGTTTGCGATCACGCGTCCGATGTACACGTCGTAGTACCGCATGCGGTAAATGCGATACTCGATGACGTTGTAGAGCACGTTGTTGCATGACAAGAGCAGCTTCTTCTCGCGGATCACGACCCACTTGATGAACAGTTTGGTAAGGCCTGTCGCCAAGTAGATGCCACTCCAGGCGTACCGACGTTGCAAATTTGCGTGGAAGTAGAGTCGCGTCACGTACACGTCAGCCGCAATGATCACCGCACCAAACAAAAGCCAGAAGCTGATGCTCGTTCGGTTGAGGCCGAAGCGCGAGAACGCGATTTGGCTGGTCAGCTTTGCACAGGCTTCCGCGCCCTGCGAGAGCGAGGCGTTGCCCACTTTCGCCTTCGTGGCGTCCTGGCTGGAGGATCTCACGGCTCCCATCGTGGATGAACAACTCCAAACTGGGCGACTGGTCAGCCTAGACAGTCGTCCTCCCCCACACGACACCCACCACTCGAATGGAAGATACGCTGCTCGCGACCGATCACCAAGCAAAGATATACTCCAGTCTCCATTTTGCGATTAGGATCACCCTTATTTATAGCGAAACCAAGGTTATCTAGTCTTAGATTACTCTAGTTACCACCATAACCGAATAGTTGATAAATCAAGCTACTAAGTCTGACAACTAATCGATTCTTAGAGGGGTCGCTATGTACGTGGTTTTCTGCACAGTCGTGCGTTGGCGTGTACGTTCATTAGCCCGGCTACTTTTGTGATAATCGGAAGACTAGTTGAGGCTAACAAAGCCGGAAAGCGGGAATGGTTGTGGACTTTTGTATTATGAATGAAATCTCCAAGGCAACTCAGTAAGTATGCTATCTTGGGTTTTGTATGCTTGCAGCATCGTCGTACGCTTCCTCTAATCAGTATTTTACGTGACCACACTTCCCGTGGAGCTGCTCATTTCGGCGGATCATGAGTCTGCCGCGCGACGCCGCGTCGTTCCTGTGCTCGCCGATCCCGAGAGACCCGACGCAGCGCTTGTTCGTGGCCGACAGCACGCCGCGCCTGCAGGTGCGAATCTCTCTCTCTCTCTCGATGGACCTCTTCGCTGCGCGTAGCTGCTGACCTTTCTCGTCGCGTTCGTCCTCTGATCACTCAGACCACTCGCTCGACCGCACACGACAGCTTCTTCGACGGCGACGACGCGCAGGAGATGACGGAGCGCACGGACGCTGTGTCCCGCGCGACGAAGCGGCCGCGTCTGGAGGCCGAGAGCGCCGCCATCGTCAAGGTGCGTAGCCGCCCAGGGACGAGCATCCCCTGCTTCTCCCGTCCGTGCGCCTAGCTGACAGCCACAACCCCCTCTGCTGAACTCTGGACTGTGTACTGTAGAGCGAACAGCTCGTGACGGAAGTCGCGTCGCTGCGTCTGCAGCTCGAGAGCCGAAGCGAAAGCCACCAGATCGCACTGAAGGTACGCACGCGCTGGGAGGGCCTGTGGGCCGCCTCTCCACGTCCATGCGTGCATTCATTCAATCGATCACTTACGTCTGTAGGAACGCGACGCACAGCTCAACCAGCTGCGCCGCCAGCTCCAGTACGCGCTGTCGGAGGAGGAGCACGCGCGACAGGAGCTCAAGACCAAGACGAACGCGTTCCTGACGGAAAAGCTCCAGCTCCAGAAGAAGGTGGTGGAGCTCGAGTCCAAGCTGCAGTTCGTGGAGAACAGCTTCTCCGAGTGGCGCGAGAAGGCGGACGACGCAGCGAATGAGCTGCAGGCTACCGTGCGTCAATCGAAGCTTAAGGTGCGTCTCTCTGAATGTGGGGGAGCTGCCAAGTTGGCCATCTGACGAGAATCGATCGCATTGTGGACGACAGATCCAGCTACTCAGCGACGAGCTTGAGATCGCAAAGAGCGCACCGACCGGTCCAGCGCCAGCGGTACGCAGGGTGGCAGTCGCTGTGTGGTCGCTTTGTGGGTACTCATGGTGTGGGTGGTGTTGCAGGAGTATTCCGTGCTCGAGTCCAAGATCCAGATGCTAGAAGTGAGCTTGCGCGACAAAGAGCGCCAGGTACAGCACGCTGATGAGCGCATCACGAACGCCAGCGCGGCGATCGAGTCCTCCAAAGACGCGCGATGGATGGCGGAGCGAATCGCTGAGCTGGAGTCGCAGGAACGCCGTCTCAAGCAAGAGGTGCGGGCCACTGAGCGTGTGTGTCTCCTGCAGTGCTGGAGTGGTTCTAATGGCTCAAGTGTGTCGTGGTCTGTAGATGGTGGGGCTCATCGAGTCCTCTAGACGCTCGGCTCTTTACGACGAGAAGATGCGACAGATGAACCAGAAGCTGCAGGTGAGCGAGCAACGGTATGCAGCGCTGCAGCAGGAGCTCTTGAAGAACCACGCACAGCACGAAGAAGAGATCTCGCGCGTGAAGGAGGAGGCAAAGGCTGTGCAAAACGACATGAAGAAGCTCACTGCGCAGTTGGAGAAGACGGAGCGCGAGTGCTTGGTGCTGGAGAAGCGTCTGGGTCGAGGCGAGTTCCACCCACAGACCACCAAGGTGCTGCACATGTCTGTGAACCCGACGAGTGAGCTGCTGGGAGCGAAGCAGGAGACGAGCGAGTTGGAAGAGCTCCGTCGTGAGGTGGAGCAACTGCGCAGCCAGCTCGTAGGCTCTTCGGTGGACGCGACGCCACGAACAACATCGGTGCGTGCGGTGTGTCTGTGATTGCTGGTGTGTACCTGTCAGCCATTCTGATCAAGCCTCATTCTTTGTATGCGCAGGATTTCACCACGCCAGCAAGCAAACTGACAACGACCACGTCGTATGAGACAGTCGAAGGCCAGAAGTTGCTGAATCAACGCCTCAAAGAGGTACGCGAAGTCATCAGGCGAGCTGCCACAGATAGAGCTCTCCAACCATCTCACTGACGCTATCACCTTGTTATTTCCCCCTCAGGTCTTTCAAAACCAGATCCAGCAGTATCGCGAGGCCGTCTACCAGCTCACAGGCTTCAAAGTCGACCTTAAGAAGAGCAACGGCATGGAGCTGCTGCGACTTCGGTCCATGTACGCCGACCACGACGACGACGAGCTGCTCGTGCGCATGGAGCCTAGCGGGGCGTTGGAGCTGCTGGAGACGGACTTCTGCGCGCAGATCAACAAGCGCGTGTTCGCGTACCTCACGACCTGCCGCTCCTTCCCTGCCTTCCTCTCAACGCTCACGCTGCACCTGTTCGAGAAGCAGACCTTCCAGGGCAACTGAGTCTCCGTCCACTAGCCCCATCATTATACGACGCCGCAATAGCAACACAAACCCTCCATAACCACCCTCCTCCTTCTCTTTCGCTCACTGGGAGATCTCAACAAAGTGTAGCCATGTGGCTGCATTTGCACCCCGGATTGTCCGTCCTTTCTCGTGTGGTCCACACCCCAAAAGAGCTGGTCGTGTTGAATGGGTCGAAAGAGTCGACCCATTATTCTCGAACGGCTTTGAGTCCTGTGTCATTGCCACAGTCGTCGCCACCTCCGCCTCCGTCATGTCGTACTTGCTTCCGCACCTGCGCAGCGGCTGGGCCGTGGACCAGGCCATTTTGAACGAGGGCGACCGCGTGGTGGTGCTGCGCTTCGGCCACGACCACGACCCGACGTGCATGCAGATGGACGAGGTGCTGTGCGGCGTCGCGGAGGACGTCAAGAACTTCGCGGCCATCTACGTCGTGGACATCACCGAGGTGCCCGACTTCAACACCATGTATGAGCTGTACGACCCGTGCACCGTCATGTTCTTCTTCCGCAACAAGCACATCATGGTGGATCTCGGCACGGGCAACAACAACAAGATCAACTGGGCGTTTAACAACAAGCAGGAGATGATCGACATCATCGAGTGCGTCTACCGCGGTGCGCGCAAGGGCCGCGGCCTCGTCATCTCGCCCAAGGACTACTCCACCAAGTACCGCTACTGAGAAAGTGCAGCAGATCCCACCGACCAATATACTAGTATTCACACCGTAGTTCATAGGTGACTGTTGTAGCTCATCCGCGAACCTGGCGCTTGGACAGGATGTCGAAAAAGTACTCACTCTCCAGCACGCCGTCCTCCGCAAGGTCCGTACAGTGTACAGCGTTGCGCACTCGGTCGTGGCCAAAGCGCGCGCGGATCGTGTGCGGCTGCAGCTCCTTGGCCATCTCCACGTCCCAGGGTCCGGCGTGCTCGCGGAACTTGGACACGACGTTCTCCGGATGCGAGCCCACAAGCTCCAGCGCGATGCATGGACCTGTGGTGTAATGATCCACGGTCTCGTGGAAGTGTGGCACTACGCCTTCGTACACTTCTAGGAACTCGGCGGCGGTCGTGCGGTCGAGGTTGAACAGCTCCATGGCGGTGATGGAGACGCCGCGGTCTTGCTGGATAGCCTCGATCACTTGGCCAGCCAGTCCTTCTTTCAGAATGTGCGGAAGCACCACGCAGCACGTGCACTGCTGGAAGTGGGCTGTCGGCCCGTGCGGGGTCTCGAAAAAGAACTCTCGCGATCGCTGCGCGTCCAGCACCGTTGGCGAGCTCTCGACCTCGTTGGGCTTGGCGCCACTACGCGATGCGAGCGTCGGTACAAACTGCTTAAGCTT
>JAADVE010000039.1:0-45984 GCA_023334595.1 Pythium utonaiense | reverse complement strand
CGCGTGGAAGTACGGCAACTGGTGCGTGTCCAGCTCCGACAGCACCACACCGAACGAGAACACATCAGCCTTCTCGTTGTACCGCTCGCCCATCATCACCTCTGGTGCCATCCACAGCGACGACCCCACACCGGCCGTCATCGTCGACTCAGTACGCTCGCGTGAGATCCCGAAGTCCGTGACCTTTGCGTCCAAGTTGGCGTCGAGTAGGATGTTCTTGGACTTGAGGTCGCGGTGCAGCACCATGGGCTGCATGGAGTGGAGATACGTGAGTGCATGAGCGACGTGGAGTGCGATCTTGACCTTGTTTGTGTCGAACCCGATCGACCATAGGTCAGCGCCTGCATTGCAGCGCTCTAGTACGGACCGTAGGTCACCGTTCTCCATATACTCGACCACCATGCATGCGTCGCTGAGTGAGTTCCAGGCCACGCCAATAAATGTGACGATGCGATCATGCTCCAAGAGTGACATGAACTTGGCTTCACCGAGAAACTCGTCGATCTGTTTGAGGTCTTTGCTTCGTGCTGGCCGTAGCTGCTTGATGGCGACTGTCTCGCCTCTGTACGTGCCACGAAATACCTCTCCGAAAGCACCACGGCTGATAAGTGGCCCGAAGAAGATGGCGTCGCGTGGGATGCGTGCAGCCAAGATAACTGGGTCATCCCACTTCCCACCTTGTGTGTATCGTTTCTTGTTGCCGGTACCTCGACTACCTCGGACTCCTCCACTACCCCGATTACCTTGTGCACCTCCGCTACCTCGGCTTCCTCGCGCAGCCACGCTATCATCGGTGGTGACGATGGTGGTGTACGTAGCGCATGTCGAAACGCTCGGTTGTGGGTCGACATCGTTACCTCCCTTGGCGTTAGGCGATGTCGCGCTAAACGGCAAATAGCTAGTTGCTGGCGAGCGCATAGCGTCCCTGTCATTTGCTTCATTGTTTCTCGGTTTCCCTTGTCCATTGCGTCTGCGCTTCCACAAGATGAAGCCGATGATCAAGATAACAGCAAGGACCCCACCAGCACTACCAGCAATGATGCCGACGTGGCTCGAAGAAGCCGACCCCTCTAAATCGTCATCCGTTATCGCGGTCACCACCACGGGGACTTCCGTCATTTGAGGGCGCTCCTTACCGTTGATACTCTCACAGTCGTACATGTAATCGACGTGCGTCGCAATCGACGTGTTGTATTTGCCTTCCTTCAACCAGCTGCACATGGGCACGTCGAATGGCTTGATGTCGCACTTGCAAATGTCCTCACGCTGCGCGTCCGTCGGGTTAGCGCTTCCACTCCATTTATATGATGATGTGGACGTGCAGCCGTTTGACGCTTTGCTCAATGCATCCAAGAACTGCTTGTTGCCATGGGCGTCGCACTTGGGGAACTCGCTTGGGTACTTGCTCGTGGTCTTGAGAGCCCGTGAGCGGTTGTGCGTGAGCCTTCGATCCATCGGTGCGGAGTTGCAAGAATGCGAATGACTTGGCCAGTGGAACGACTGATTGGAGCCCGACAAGAGCTGGATGCGAGCTGCGGGAGCCCGTGGTGTCCTGCTGAGTCACCAGCCAGTGCTTTGCTGATGAAAGAACCACCATTCCTTGCATTCGTTGCTCACCGAAGTCAATAACGCACCCATGGAACCGTGAATTCAGCTGCAGAGGCGTGATTCCAGTGGCGTCTCGCTGTCGTCTCCTCTCATCGCAAGCGACTTCCTATCATCCTACTATTCCTTGCGTGCATGCGCCCGTGAGACAGTGCTCACGTAAATCAACAACCACGACGGTCAGGCGATATCTCACCCAACTAGATCTTACAGTGGATAGATACGGCAGTGGGTTCACGCTCTGACCCCATTGAGGCGTGGGTACACTGCTGTCCAATGCAGTACCGTAAATGACGGTAACGCCGGAAGAATATGGATGTTTCTCACGTACAACCGCCAAACCAAGGGGGCAGTCGTGGTCACACTGCATCATGAGGTTCGCAACCACCGAGCGAGTTGCTGCAGGCGATCGAACAATCGATGGGTTGTAGAATCCCGTGGAATTCACCAGCTTTTGCTACGATATGCACAGTCGTAGAACTTGAAGCCACTGGCCGTGGACACAGCTCAGCCCATCACGGAACACAGCCAACTGATCACTCGACTGGATTTATTGCAGTGACAACACATCCGCCGCGAAGCGTTCGAAGACCCACAGCGATCAGACGCTGCGCGGGCCGTCGTCCACCCCCTGCACTGAACTGTCGATGCATTCCTCTGTTTTGATGATAACGATATCATTTCCGTTGTCGAGGCGTATGCTACTGCTGCGTGAGAAGCCCTTGAGTCCCAACGGGACAGGACTTAGGTTGTAGTTGGGACTGAGCACGTCGATGGCCGTAAACGGGGTGAGCATTTGATATCGATCGTTGCGGCGGAACTCGATTAAGCAGGCAGCAGAGAGCATCGCTGACGTGTGCCAGAGGCTGTGAAGCTGTAGACACTAAACCCGTTAGCACGTTACCTCAGAAATGGTGCTTAGGAGAACGTGACGAACCAGCCAGTAGTTGGAGAAGGACGATGCTAACCAGCAAGCGAGAGCGGCACCCCAGAGCACCAGCCCCAGGAGACCGAGGGGGAGGTTGAAGTTGTCACTGTACAGCAGAAAGGTCTTGAATGCCCTGTTGGAATCCAACACCATACGTGAGATCACGGCTCGGCTATACAGATTCCGCGTCTAGGCAACAACGTACTCCCACTTGCCCAGTCGAAGCCTATGGGCTCCGATTGCGAACTGTAGATACGACGATGACACCATTAGTCTCATCAAACGATGAACGACACTATAGCACAGGAGCACTTACGTGGTAAGCAAATGTCACGGAGATCTGGAGAGCGCACACAGCACCGATCACGACCCAGTTGGATGTCGAGGTCGTGTCGTTTATCGCCAGCACGATCGTCGAGAGGAGGAACATGACTTGGATGCCAGCCTGACGTACATCAGCGTTAATGTGGGGGCGTTATGTTCATACCGAGAGTCGTCTCAACTCACCTTGATTTGCTTTCGTACACCAGAAAAGTGGACGGATAGCAGCAGCACCATGTTAAACGCGAGTGCAAAGTCCAGTTGCTGAAGAATGCGGAAGGAGAATACACAATAGAACTCGACGTCGCACGCGTGGTATACCCCAGACACCAGCCCAGCTCCAAAGAACAGCACACTCTCCACTGTGCACGAATGGGGCCGTTAGTGCCGCACCACGAATTGGAATTGAGCAAACAACGTACGGTAGAGTCGGCGGCGAGCGCAGACAAAGACCACGGGTACGATTGCGAGATTGGAGCAGATGAGAAGGAAGATCTGCTTACTTCGTACTGCCGCAGGCAGCGTTCGGGTCTGGCACTGGCGCCCACCAAAGCCGTAGTTACAGTCGCACAAGCCGTAGCTGAGACCTTGGTACGTCTGTCGCAGTGTACACTTTCCATGGCCACTGCAGGCATCCTTTTCTGGGCAAGCGCGCGTGTGCAATTCCACATCCATGGCCCAGAAGGTGTCTTTCGAGCTCCTGATCGATTCACTGGATTGGATGCCATCGGCGACGATAAGAACATACCACGTGCCCACTCTTGGCAGTGCGATAGGGTTCCACGAGAATTGCACCGCATCCGAAGAGCCGTAAAGAGAGTGGCTTGCCGGACTGTCAATCTCAGAAGCTGGAAGCGCTTCGCTTGAGTTAAAATGATAATCAAAGTGTAACTCTGTCGGGTAGCCGTTCACGCGGGCGTAGATCTGGAATGGTCCGACGTTCCGAGTCATGACGGCCTCAATTGTAACCGGAGTCCCAGTGTATCGCTTTGGGAATTGGGCGACATAACCAGCAATCGGACGAGTCGTATAACTCAGAACGGACTGCTCCGCGTCGAAATCGGCGTCTACAAGCAAGTTGCCCTTTGAGGAGTGAAATCGACCTTCACTGATCGGTAGAAACGCCACCGCGCACAGGTCAATACTCGGTACTGTCGCTGTTGATGACGAGATGATGCCGCCTTTGATGTCGGAACAGTTATTGGTGTACGCCGCCCTGAACTGAAACATGACGCCTGTGCTATTCGTGCAAGATGATGAATGTGGAGGTTTACTGGCGACCATGAGCATCCATGAGCCAGTACGAGGTACTGGAAGGTCAAGGTCCACCGAGCGGTTGCTTCCTCCCGGGCCGATGATTGCAGTGTACGACAGATTGCCAGCTCTGATGTCGGCTGGATCGCGAAGGTTGGCTGCAGCAGATACCTTTAACTCGATCTCCGCCGACGTTGAGAGCTACTTGTTATCCATACCAGCCGTGGGCATGTTCGTCAGATACCTTGTAATTAATCGGCCACGAGCCAAAGGACGTACCGTGATCGTGAAGCCCCACACAGGTGCTGGTATGTCGAGAGTGTAGTAGACTTCTGGAGAGAGTCCATCAACGCATCCAGTATACATACTATCACCCGTGGTTGTGCTGGTGGGTCCTGTTGTTGATGATGATTCGATCTGCTTGAGTGGCATGAGCGTTTGCAAGCACGCGGCGCCAACACGACTCGGATCGGAGCATCCCTCATACCAAATGTGCATGAAGAATGGTAGGGACTCGTATCTCCCCACGAACGCAGTGAGCGAATCGAAGAGCTCCGAACCGATGAGCGCCACGAAGTATTGACCAGTCTGAAGGGCAGCACACACAGTGGATGTTGACCTAGTCAGCACGGAAGTAGTGTGGAGCTCGTGCTTCATCGGTTCATACGCACGCGCAGGTTGTCGATCTTGGTATTAAAATCTAGGGCTGAGCTGTTGAGCACGCGCTTCTGGTCGTAGTCGTCTTTGGTCGGGAACGCGCCGTACTTGATAAGCATCGTTGGGGCGCCCGCTTTGCTGAGGCCATAGAGATCGAAGTCCACGGAAACTTGGAACACGTTACCAGTGACTTGAAAGTCGAAATACTCGACGCCATCTTGCTGAAGCTCTCCGTACTACTCCCAGTGTTCGAGAAGAGCCAGCAAATGGAGTAAATTGTCAACTTTGCAGCTCTAGATGACGAGTTTGCAGGACTATTGCCACGTACCTGGAGCTCTTTCCACCTGCGTAGTGTCGGCTTTTGATCTCCGAGGCAGAGCGTGCAGCCAATTGCTAGTAAGAAGATACATATCACACGCAAACCACGGTGTCTTGCCATGGCGTTGAAAGAGGTTTTGATTTGAACCCAAGCACGTTGAAGGTGGTCGGAGCGTAGGGTGGCGTCCTGTCTGGTAACTGTGGCCGTTATCAGCTACAAATACTCCGAAGAACAAGCGTGGAAACCACCGATGCCGCTGGTGTCCAACAGCTCGCAGATCGTGGCCACCAGCAGAACCGCCGCCCGTTCATCGTTGGTTTCCGCCACTGGCTGAGATGAATTGCATGAAACGCCCTGGTGGCCGATAGAAGCTCCGTCGCCTGTGCATGAAGCTCAACAGCTCGCTCCAAAACGCCAACATTCACTGATCTTCTGACAAGAAGCGGAGAGCGCGGAGTGATGGGGAATCAAGAGTCATCTCCGCGAGCACGAGCTGTCGTACAGCAGTTCAGTGGGCGCGACCTCCAGACGCGACCATCCTTCGACGGCCAAGACAGCCGTCATGGCAGTAGCAGAGATACCTTAGCAACGGCAAATGAGTCACGCGAAAGCGAACCACCTCCGTTGCCGGGCCAGTCGCCGACCAAGGTTCGGCTGATGCAGCAGCGCGCAGGCTCACCACGGAAGAAAGCTGGTCACCTGACCCTCAACATTGATGCTAACGCCCCAGAAGCGGACGAGCCAGCCAAGCCACTGCCTCACTCGCCTCGCAACGATGTCCAGCTGGGAGGATACCCTCCCGACTGTGGCTCAATGGATCACAAATACTTGTCATACGCCAAAGTTCTTCACGAGCGTGGCCAAACCCACCCGATGAGCTTCTCCACAACGGATACAGACACAGTTGGTAATCCCGTACCGGAGAAGTATCCCCTGTCAACGGATTTCGGAGCCCATGCGTTTCATCGGCTCCCGACGGATTCATTCGTTCTCAGCCAGTACGGTGTGGGCATGACGCTCTACTTCAAGTACCTGAAGGTCATGACTTGGCTGTTCTTCATCCTCGTGATCTTGAGCATGCCGTCGCTGCTGATCTACATCGTCGGTGGTGGTGAGTCCTTTGACGAGTTCAAGGTCCTGGCTAAGCAAAACTTGCCGTCTGTGTTGGGCATGACGACGATTGGTCACCTCAAAGACTCGAGCAGTGCCTGCGATCAAGTCATGGCTGGAAACTCGCTGTCTCTGGCGTGCCCAGCGGGCGAGATTGGGTTCATCAAGGCCGTGTACTCCAAGCACGACGCTCAGGGCTCGTGCACGTGCCCAGAGATCAACAAGGTCGCTGAGGGGAATGGCCAGTGCCGAGGCAAGCCAGTGCGATCGTGTGCGGGAGGCAGCTGTACGAGTATCTGTCCAAGCGATGGCTACGGCTGCTTCATGGGTGTGCATCCAGTATCAAAGTGGGCGTGCTGCTCCAAAGCCCTGGATCCAGTCACGCAAACACCGAGGTTTGACGAAATGCGTATCCAGTCAACGCCCGGATGTTCTTCGGACAGCATGCAAACGATCGTGAACGGGCTCTGCCTTGGAAAGAAGAGCTGCTCGTTCAACGTGAGCGAGTCGTTTGCGTACAAGTGGAAGATTGACGACAACGCTGGTGCAAGCTGCCCAGAAGAGTTCACCGTAGGCGAGTACTGCGAAATGCGCATCCAGGACGACAGTGACTTTTCAGCGTGTAGCGGTGACGGAGACGCAGAGCTGAGAGGCCTCATAGTCTATGCACGTTGCTTCACGACGCAGATCGATCTCTCGAAGGAGTGGAGCTTGCAGATCATCGGCTGGGATTCTATCAGTGTAAGTTGATGTGACCCTACGATTTCTAGAACTTCTTCTGACGTTTGGTTCCTATGGTCATCAGCGAAAGGATTTCCTGGGCTTGGCGGTGGGCTGTGACATTGCCTGCAGCGTTTGCTTCTTCTTCATCGTGCTGTGGATGAAAAACAAAGAGAAAGAGAACGTTGCACGAATCAACAAGGACCAAATCAAGGCCATGGACTACACAGTCCAGCTCATGCACGTTCCCTCCCACACTGATGTCGATGAGCTACGGCACGACGTACGTGTGCAAGTTCTCTCACTCTTTCGATGTTGACTCTGACGCATGCGTGTGCGTCTTCCTGTGCACTAGATCAAAGAACACCTCGAGAATCTCCTCTCCGATGCACCGAAGTTCGCCAAGGACCTTGACCGCATTAAGATCGCCGATATCCAGTTCGGCAAGAGCACGTCTGGTCACCTCGAATTGCTTCGTGAGCGTGGTGTGATTGTGCGCAAACTCGAAGTCGCACAGCAACGTCTCGAAAAGGTTAAGTTGTTGGAAGGCCGTGTCTCCTCGTGGACGTTCAAGCGGAAGCTTCGATACCACACGAAGGTCGCCGCTCGATTCGAGCGAAAGCTGCAGCGTCGCAACGTACGTCTAGCGCATTGGCATGCGAAGAACAAATCTTCGGACGGGGCCCGTGCGGTTACGGCGTTCATTACGTTTGAGGAAGAAGAAGGCTATCACCGCTGTTTGAGTGAGTATCCGGACCTCGGTTTCTTGTATCGGTTGTTCCAAGCCAAGCACAGACGCCTGCATGGCAAGAGGTTGCGCTTTCGTCCTGCGCCTGACCCGACTGACATCGTTTGGGAGAATCTCCACCACCCATACATTGAACGGCTCCTCCGACAACTGGTACCTGCTGTGTGTAGCGAACTGCTACGTTGTCAAGTTGGCTGACGGTATCTGTTCTTGCGGCTTTGTAGATTGTGGCATTGGTCACGTTAACTGTGCTCTTCCTCAGCTTCCTATTGATTCTGGTCGCCAAGCTGCAGAAAACCAAGCTCGAGCGGCAGTTCGGGAGACCCAGCAGTTGTCCTGTGGGCGTGACCAAGGAAGATGTTGTTGAAGACGAGATTCAGAAGAAAATCGGCCTTGTGCCCTACAAGGCGCTGGTCGAATGCTACTGCAAGAACGTTCTGGCCAGTCACTCGTACAGCTACATGACCAAGGAATCGTTTTACAACCCCACTACTAAGACTGACGAGATGTACTGCAAGACCTGGGCCACGTCGTTCATCTCCACGCAGGCGCTGTCCGTGTTCTCCGTGTTCATGGTCGTGTGTATTAACGTGCTGCTCGCTCGCATCCTGAACACGCTCGTGACGCTAGAGAAACACCACACGCAGTCCGGCCAAGTGGTCTCGCGCGTGACTAAGGTGTTCCTCGCCCAATTCTGCAACACCGCTATCCTTGTCGTCATCATCAACGCCAACCTCAACTACTTCTTCGACGAGAACTCCGGTACAAGTAACGGCTTCGGGCTCGGATCGCTGTCAATCCTCAACGGCAAATACGCCGACTTCTCGCCTGCCTGGTACAGCGATGTCGGCGTCTCACTCATCCTGACCATGGTCGTGAATACCTTGAGCCCTCACGTCTACGTTGTGATGAACTACCTGGCGCTCGAGTGGAAGCGATACGCGGACCGAGGGTACTCGTTCGACTACTCACTCACCAAGCAAGACACTCAGCGGGACCTTGAGGTGCTGTACCGAGGTCCCAAATTCGACCTCGCGGCTCGATACGCTCAGAGTCTCACCTCGATCTTCATCACCTACTTGGTACGCCCTCTTACGGCTGAATTAGTCAGAACTTGTGACTGATGGAGCTCCTATGTTGGCGACAGTTCTCAGCGGGGATGCCGTTGCTACATCTCGTGGGATTCGTCGAGATGCTTCTGACGTACTGGGCCGACAAATTCAGTACGCGCGTGCCTTCACTTCTACAGTCCAGCGTCTGAGACTGACAATCAAACGCTCTGGTGTCTTATAGCCTTCCTTCGCATCGCTCGGTCTCCCCCACTCTATGACGCCAAAGTTGCTGGCGCAGCTGGAGAGCTGCTACCCTTCGCCGTGGTGTGTCACTCGCTCATCGCGATGTGGATGTTCTCGAACGAACAGATCTTTCAAACCGTACGTTCCTCCAAGACACATTGAAGATACCGAGCTGCCTATCTCACGTCTCATTCATGAATGATATTCCAACAGCCAAGCGATATCATTGAACAACTTTCAACCGAAGATGTGATCGTGGGCGACGGTATTCCATCCTTCGACGTCGAGCGAGGCCAGATCTTCGGCCGTATCATGCGTCCGCAGGTTGTCGTCCTCTTCGGCTTCTTCGTGGCCTTCGTATTCGTACTGCTCGTGCGTGTGGTGCTCTTCGAATATTTCCCATCATTCATCAAGAGCTTCTGCCCGCTTCTCACTCGCTTCACACAGGAGACCAAGGTCGCCAAGGGTATTCCCAACTACTTCGACGCGATGCCCACCAATATACTCCGAGACAAGGTGTCCGCCCTCCACATCAAAGACTCCCTTCGTACCAAGTACATGGCGGCCCTGGAGCGTCGCCACGAGGCCGCAGACTCACCACGCAAGTCGCCTCGCCGCAGACGTCGCACGATCTCAGCCGCAGAGCAGTACCTCGACCAGAAGTGGATCGTTGGGTGTCCATCGTACGCCATCCAGGACAACAAGGAGTACGTGGAAGAGCTCGCGATCGACTCGTACCTGAGCGACGGCGTGCCACTTGACCGTATTTTCTAGGCACAGACAGACTTTCGATCATAACGTGAATAGTTTCCATTTCAAATGAGAAGCACTCGCCAGGCAACCGATACTTCCAGTAACCATTGGTCTCACGTACAGAGCTGGTCATCCGTAGTGGGTACGGTTTGCACCCAATTGAGCCCCAAGAGGTTCAAGTCAAGTACGGTACATTGAAGTTTAGTGGTGATTGTTGGTCTCTGCGAGGCCATCATCCTCCTTCAGCTTCAAGCAAAGTCGGTGATGATTGTTGACATTCGACATGGCATCATCCTCATTGTGATTGGCTGTAAATCCGAGTAGATATTTTTATCTACCAATCGAAATGTCTTCTCTCATCAATAGAATGCATGATTGGTTGAAATGGTGACATGGGCCATGCCCTTGAGCCCCATCTGCGTCCGAGCAAGTAGCGACGCAAATGGGACTCTCAAGGAATGGATCAGTTGCTCATTTGCTGTCTCCTCTCGACTGCCCAAGCCACTATCAGTTCCTCCAAGCGCCATGGTTCTCACTGCGTTCTTTCAGAGCCTGGCTGAAGACTCCCAGCAGCTGAAGGCTGCTCTCTGTATCGCTGTCACGCTCCCCGTCGTCGCCTGGTTCGTCCTGGCCAAGTCCTCCAGCGGCAAGCAGAGCGGTGGCACACGCACCGTGCATCGCCTCAAGACCACGCTGCCTTTGATCGGTGATACCATCCCTCTCCTGTTGAATGTGACGCGTTTTCACGAGTGGGTCTTCGATATCTGCAAGCAGTACCAGGGTGAGCCCGTGCTGATCAAGTCGCTGGGCCGCCCCGACTTGCTACTCATGGGCTCGGCTGAGGCCTTTGAAGAATGTCTCAAGACACAGTTCGACAACTTCCCCAAGGGGCCCTTCCAGTGTAACAACCTGGAAGGCATCCTGGGCGACGGCATCTTCGCTGTGGACCACGGTAAGTGGGTCCACCAGCGCAAGACCGCGAGCAATTTGTTCACTGCGCGATCGATCCGTGATGGTATGGCTGCGACCGTGCGCAAGCACACGACGACGCTGCGACGTATGCTCCAGAAGGCGAGTGATGCAGGTGAGACGGTGGACCTGTTCAAGCTCTTCAATCGTCTTACGATTGAGGCATTTGCGGAGATCGGGTTTGGCATCGAGATGAACTGTCTCGAGGCCGAAGAGGAGCACCCGTTCCAAACGGCTTTCGACAGCGCACAGCGTGCTATTGCCTTGCGTTTCTTGAACCCATCGCCGTTCTGGAAGCTCACACGTTTCCTTGGGATCGGTGCTGAAGGGCGCCTGCAGAGAGACGTCAAGGCTATCGATGACACTGTCCTGGACATCATCGGCAAGTCGCTGGCGCGTCGAGCGAACGGAGAGAGCCAGCGCGAGGCCATGACCGACGTCGTCTCGCTCTTCTTGGACAACTACGACAAGTCGCCAGACAGCAAGGAACGCCCCTTTGACCCCAAGTACCTTCGGGATATTGTCGTCAACTTCCTTATCGCTGGTCGCGACACGACGGCGCAGGCTCTCAGTTGGTTCTTCTACAGCATCAGCAAGAACCCACACGTTGTGAAGAAGATTCGAGAGGAGATCGCAGAGCGCCTGCCAGGTCTCCTTGATGGCTCGATGGTCACGCCGTCACTTGATGAAGTGTCAGAGCTCACGTACCTTGACGCTGCGCTCAAAGAGACGCTGCGACTGTACCCGTCAGTGCCTTTCACAACCAAGCATGTCCAGCACGACATCGTCCTGTCCGACGGAACCTTCATCCATAAGGATAGCAACATTGGTCTCCCCTCTTACGCGCTTGGCCGCATGACGCAGGTGTGGGGGGAAGATGCCGCAGAGTTCAAGCCTGAGCGATTCATCGATCCGACCACGGGCAAGGTCATCCAGTACCCAGCCACGAAGTTCGTCGCGTTCAACGCTGGCCCTCGCCTTTGTCTTGGTATGAACTTGGCGATGATGGAGATGAAGATCGTGGTCTCCACGCTACTGAGTCAGCTGGATGTCCAAGTCCTACCAGAGCAGAACGTAACGTACGACTTTTCGCTCACGCTGCCTGTGCATGGTGAGCTACTTGCGAGCGTCCGACCAATCCAGTCGGCTTGAACAGTGAGATGCTGTAATCACCACAGAATCCATCTTCATGTTTGTATGCGCGACGCTTTGATGTTTGATCGCACTACAACTTTGAGTCTCATCATCGATGCATGATCCTGCTCAGTGTGTCATGCAGCCGTGCTTGGATCTACAAGGCCGAGCATACGAGAGGTTACGACTTAGTATTGAAGGCATGAGTAGCCACCTGTGGAGTATAACGAGAGGCACTGCATACCTTGGCGTTGTACCCGTACGCGAGTGCGTTCATCGCACCCTGTAACACAACTCTATCAGGATGGAATGATATACCCGCATCATGATGTAGGATTGGACGCATACCTGAAGTGGACTGAAGAAGCTCATTAAGTAGAGCATGGAGGTGCTGAGCTCGTGGCTTGGAGCGAACGCCTGTCAAAACAACAAAGTCTGTATCAGGATAGCAGTGAATCGGTCCATTGATGGAGTACCAACCTGGTACAGGAACGCGAAGAAGCTCCAGACGAATCCTAGAAAGAAGACCCAGCTGTAGCCCATCATACGACGCCAGATCCGGTCCTCCGTTTTGGTGGACAATAAGTCGTTCTGCCACACATTCGAGGCTATTCAGTGGTCTGTGAGCCTGTAGCTTGTCATTTTGGCTACACTCACCAGTCGATAGAGCAGTGCAATATACGTTGCCAGGTTGTGGATAAACACGAGTAGCACCGGCACGTAGAACGTGAACAACTGCACGTGGAAACCAGTGAGTGACCACTCAAAGGTATTCCACGAGCGAAACCAGCACCATGGCCGGCCGCTGACTCCGAGCAGCGTGAAGCCATTGAATTGCTGCAAGCCGAGCTGTAATATAGTCTTGTCTCGCATCGGCACATCAGATTTGGTTCGTGAATGTCAGTCGCTCCGCTGTCGTTATGCACGCACCGTGGCCGGGATTCCCCAGGCGAGAAGGTGGTAACGATACTCGTACAGTTCGGGATACTTTGACCGTCGTCCTAGGATCTGATAGAGATGGAACGCAAAGCACGAGGTCCAGAGATGTGACGCGAGCGTGAAGAACACGAGCAGATAGCTCTGCCGGTAAGAAGGTGACGTGAGCCCCGCTTCCTTGCTTGGACATGATCCCAGCGAGAACGTACCTGTGTGTAGCAGATTGCCTCAGAGTTCATCGGGTTCTCGGGCAGTGCGAAAGTTAGAAGCCAGGCCACTGAAGCACCTGCATCGGCGAAGTGCAAGCAGAAGAGCACGCGTCGGCCGCCACGACGCGATTCTGGGAAGAGGATGAAGCACGCCATCATCACGACCGAGCTGAGCAGTGACAACGCGGCCGCCACGCCCACGAGCGTCTTCGCAGTCTCGAACTCGTGCTGCGAGGTTAGCAATATCGCTCGCGCTTCGGCTGCAAGCACATCATCCGCGTCCATCTTCGGCTGTGCGATTCGCGTTGGAAGATACGAGGGTGGTCATGTGAACAGGGCGACCGTTCGCGGACAAGATACGGGTTATGCAATGGGTACACACACGATGTATAACTTCAACGTCCGACGTGTATGGAAATGCAGATCGCACGCGTACACGCAGGCGCCTCCACGCTTCTAGATTCGAGCACCTCTTGGAAGGCTACCGTAGCTACCACTGATAGCGTTGGATGGCTAGGACTCGGTCTTGAGTTGCTGCATCCGCTGCTTGGAAAGTCGTTTGTGAAGTCGGAACTCCATCGGAAGCTCGTGTTCTGGAACCACACGGTCAGCGAAGAACACGCGTCGTACCCGGCAGTGTGCGTGGATCTGGACGCTTGTGGTATGCACGTAACGTGAGCCGTACGCCTCCAGCGTGAGCTTGGGCAGATCCAACTGGAGCTGATTCCACACGCCGTTGTCCAGATGAAGAGGCAATAGCGTCAGAAGCTGATGGACGACAGTTGCGCGCTGGTAGGTCGCTAATCGGAAGCGTCTGAGCTCGTTGAGATGGTCGCGCACGTGGACTTCGATCGCCAAGTGTCGTCTCTGCATTGGCTTCAGTTGAAACACGAGCTGTGGCAAACGGATGTCGAGCGACTCTGCAACTCCACGTGCCGGACAGCGTACCAACGTGGATATCAGCGCGTCGGCGTCTGCTTCTCCGTCGATTTCTGTGCCATCAGCGCTGATCTCGATGACAGCGGACTGGATGTCGTCGTCCAGCACGCGCCGCACGCCGTCACCCGGGGGCTTCGCGTGCTTCTCCCAGAGCTGCAACGGCTTCGAGCTGCCACATCAGTGGCTCAGTTACATGTCTGTACCTGTACCTCAGCACCGCCGTACGCACCCGATGCTGTACAAGATGGAGATGTAGCCCGATTGATACGCCTGCGCGAACATTATTCTGCGTGCTTGGAGCTGTGGGTTCAAGAGCTCAACCTATCAAAACTGATCGAATGGTTCTTAACATATCGTTGTCAAGTGTTTCTATACCATCCTGATCCAGTGCGTGTTTGTTATAACCTTCAGCACATGATACACTCATGCACGGCATCTGGCTGCGTTCACCGTCCTTTCCGTCCTTCTGGAACCACCTCGGCTTCCCTGTTCATGTAAAACAGACCAGTTAGAGAGAGCTGCTCCATGCAACATCGTCAGCCACGCGAGTCACGTACCAAGGATTGATGCGGTTGTCATCGGACCCGTCGTCTTCGTCCCACACGACTCGCAAGGCTTCCCACGGCAGAAGGCCATTGGCGTCAAACGGAAGCGAGCCAGCGGCAACACCACCGTAGTACTGACCAGGGAATCCCTTTGGATCTCGGAACAGCATCTTGAACTTCTCGCCGTAGTTCCACACACGAGACACGGCGCTTTCATATCGCTTGAGGTCTACGACGTATTCAGGAAGGCGGTTCTCGAGTCGAAGCAGCACGACGAGTTCACTTTTGATCGGCTCCACCACATCACTGCGTCCATTCTCTTCAGACTTCACCTCGCTTGTCATCGTGGTGTCGCCAATTGGTACGTCCTCCTTCACGTCGTCTGCGCCTTCAGCTACTGCCTTTTCGTAGACGCGCAACTCCTTCATGGACTTCTTCACGAGAGCTTCAGCCATATCAGCCACATTTCGTGCTAGTGGTGGTAGCGACGGGAACCGATCTTCGCAAAACACTTCGCAGTTGCTCGCCATGAGCTTGAAGTCTGCGAGAAACTGGTCGGCTTTCTTGTACTGACAGCCGCGCGCCTTGTTCGTGATCTTGGAGAAATCCATCGGATTCGGGATGATCTCCTTGTACTCAGGGAAGTCACGATCAGACACAGGTTCGAGGAAAGGCCCAGAGTCAGCGTGCAGCTTGAGCTTGGCGACAATACGCTGGAACACGCGCCCCAGTCTCTGTGACGGCGATGGCTGGGCACAAAGCAGCGCACCAGGTTTGTGAGTCGTCACGTGATCCTTCAGTTCAGTCTCAGGTCGCAGCACGAGGAGTGCGTATGGGTCTCCACCACCGAGATAATACGACGCATCAACAACGTGACACACCAACGTCTTGTGGAGTAGAGGCACATCGCTCTTGCGTGAGAAGCGCTTCTTCTTTCCTTTCGCGTCTTCTTTCACAGCTTGCTGATGGCCATCGCCAAAGTAGATCACCTTTCTGTCGACTTCGGGGATGAAATTTCGGCATTCCTTGGGACGAAGCTTGAAAAACTCTTTGCGATCCAAACGAGCTGACAGGTCCATAAACGCTTCGACGTTGATGCACTCTGCGAGGAATAACTGCAGCAGGAAGACCAGTTGCGACACAGTCGCACACCCTTCGAGAGACAGTCGCCATTCCCGTCGTTTCCGCTTCCAGCTTAATCGAATTGTGTCTTCTCCGCCTCGTGACCCGATGATCGCAGCTTCCAGCTCACCGAAGAGAACACGGAAGTCGACAGGAGTTTGTGCCTCTTTGACTCGTCCGGTCCATGATACGGATGCATCCCAGCCAGTTGGTGTGATGTTTGAGAGTTGCAGATACTCGTGCATGCGCAGGAGCATTAGCTTCATCACTTCATGGTTTCTCGTGTGCTGTTTCGCACTGAGCTCGAGCGTATCCTTTGCTTTCGTATCCTCGCCAGGTAGAGGAAACAAGCTCACGGTGAGCACATTCTCACTTCCCCAGAAGGCTGTTGCTTCGTTTGTCGCAGTTGTGAGATCATTCACAAGCTCCTCGCGCAGTTTCTTCAGCTTGCCGAGAAGGTCCAGCTCTCGGATGCCTTTTGGATTCAGCCAAGTGAGCAGGGCGTCGATTTCTTCCTTTCGAGTAATTGCAATGAATTCTCCCGAATCACTTCGCTCCACAAACAATCGCCGCCTCGTATCGTTTTTGAACAGCCAGTACGAGTTGTGGAATCGATCTCTGCCAAGCGGAGACTCGCGAACGATGACCTGGAAACAGAACAGTCACTTGAGTTCACACCTCAGGGTACATATCGCAGAGAGCCATCAGCGTACCCCATTCAAAGCAATCTTGGTCTCCTCGTCAAGGGTCTTCCGGTCTTCCTGCCACTCGACTTCTTCCGCAGCCTTCTCAGCATGCAACTCCTCGTAAAAGTCAGCGATGAACGCGTGTTCTTGTTTCACCGAGTCCGAGAACTGATTGTTCGCATTCGGTTCGATGCCTTGATCAATGCATTCCTTTCGGAAAGCTGCTTCGCGCTCTCGACGATTCTTCTCAGCTTGTTTCCGTCGAACTTCAATCTCTCCAGCCTTTCGGCGGTGCTCGCGATTCGCTTCAAACTCTCGCTCTGCTTGTGACTCGATATGAGATCTGGAAAGGCAGAGCATGCATTAGTACATGATTGTTTTGCAAAGAGACCCTTAACGCGTTTCTTGCGTACCGGACACCATCCAGTTTGAGAAACTCCGAGCATAGCCATGACAGCGCCCCAATCTTGAAAGGTACAGGCAGCTACACATTACGATCAAGGTCAGTATTTCCAGTGAAAACGGAGTCGCCCAGCAGGTGATTCCAAACACACCTGGTAGAACTCAACCGCATAGAGTGCGTGGGCAATCTCAACAAATGAGGGCCTCTCTTGAGCATGAGGAAGCTTCTCCTGAAGAATATCCGCGATCCGGCTCGACTCTTTCAGCATAGCTTTGTTGGCAACGATACGACCGAGGACAAGCCGCTGATAGTCCTGCTCGAAGATGTCGGACAAGCCGAGAGCTGCTTTGCCAATGTCGGATTCTTCGGTGTTGAAGAGCACGGCGTTGTCCCAGATTAGTCGAATATCCGCGGCAAAAGCTTCGTGCCCATCTTCGACTTCATACTGACCAGCGTCCATCTTCTGCTTGATTGTGCCAAGATCCATGGGATGCTTCACGATCTGCGCGTAGTCCTCCAGACCCTTGATCTTCACATCAACCGGCGCGTTGAAAGGTACCGAATTATTCTGCATGTACAAAGTTTGTCGCACGATCTCACACCCGACTAGGGGTTCGATGTTTCCGATGCTCGCGTCGATGTTCAAGTCCTTGGCCATCAGCTGCCGGAGAATATCTTGCCACGTTATCGCGTTCAGTAGCTCGAGATAAGGTCGCTCGCAAATACCGTAAGTACGCTCCGTGTTGAGGAAGAGATCTGCAACTGTTGTGCTGCCTTCAACAACGAGATCGTCGGTAGGTGACACGAAAGACTTCTCCGAGAGAATGACTCTTAAGAAGGCCACGAAGATTCGAATCAGGGAAATTGACGTCTCGCCTTGGTCCTGGGAAGCGATAGCGGCCGTGAGATCATCCAGCGAAATCGCCTCGAGATTGATGAAGTCCTTGAATGTACAGATGGTCTGCCACGCAACAATCACGTCCCCGAGGAGGAGGCCGTCGAGACCGCACCACTCGGATACTCCCAGAGGAAGTTCTGATGAACGATCATTTCCTTCCTCAGCGAGAAGTTCGGAATCGTCGATCGGGTACCTGCGCTCGGCTTCCTTCTGCTTGCGCTCTTCTTCCTTCTTGTCTAGGAGCTTTTTGCGTTCTTCTTCCACCTGTTGTTTCTTCTTTTGACGCTCATCTTCACGACGCGCCCTCTTTTCTTCTCTCTCAGCTAAATCCTTCTTCACACGTTCTTCTCGCGCACGATGGCCTTCATGCATTCGCTGGAGTTGCTTGAAGAACATTGAGTCCAAGTACGCTTCCTTGTCCGCAACCAGATCACAAATCTGGTTTTGGATGAAGAGGCAGTTATCCATCAAGAACCAGCCCGACTACAGTGGAGAGAGAAAGTTAGGTTGCGTCTCGGGAAGGTACAGTAGTGATCAAACGTACCACAGGGTAGCGTCCTCGGAGGGACAGTTCGACGATCTGCTGAAGGGTCGATCGATAAGACACTTTTTTGTTGATCGGGAGCCATTCCTTCAGAACATAAGCCACCAAGTAGCTGGCCTCGAACAGCTTCCGGACGTGCTGAAACCTCTTTCTGTACGATGCATGGGGGAGCATACCTGCCAGAGGTCCAGCAATCTTGTACCAGGCATGTGGTGTGATGATCCAGAGGGTTGGATCTCCTTCCGCGTAGTCCAAACACCAGTCCGTGATTTCGGGTAGCCAGACTCGCGCACGCTTGTACTCTGGCGGGTGGCGGAAACCACATTCCATGAGGTTCAGCTCGTCATCGCTTCCTTTTTGTTCGACAACACCCTCACGATCAGTCCGCATCAACTCGTCAACCAGCGGGTTTACGGACAATGTCTTCGACGGAGAAACACTTTTCGGCTTCTTTACTGGAGCGTGCTTCAGCGGTGTCGATGTTCCATTCTCCAATCTTGGAGAAGGGGAAGACTCTGGCGCAGGCTGACCTCCGGCTCGTTCAGGAAGAGAAATGGATGCGACAGAGTGGTGATCACTTTCACTGCCACTGTCAGTTCCGCTGCCTGCAAATCCAGATCTTGACTCGTCATCAGATTCACCACCGTCCGAGTCGCTGGCACTTCCTCCGACAGAGTCTTCATCTGATCTCGACCCATCGCTGCTGCCTTCCGAAGAATAGCCGTCCAGCTGCGATATCACTTTTCGTGATGATTTCCGGGAAGAATAATCGTACACTGAAGTTGTCGTGAAAATCGGCCTGGAAGACGATGTACCCGTGGCAAGTGCAGCATGCATGGGTATATCCGTTGAACCATCCAGTTGAGAGATCTGATCTCTAGGTACTGAGCCATTTGGAATCTTTTTCTTCGATCCACCAGCGCTTTCTTTGGAGCGCAACATTGATCAGAAACTGTTAGTAGGTTATTCATCATCCCTCTGAGATCAAGAACTTACTAGGCTTTGCAGGTGGTGACGCAGTCGCTGCGCTATCTGATCGAGGACGCTTCCGAGATCTGGATGGGAAGGCAGGTGACGGGAGGATATACTTGACAGGGAGAGGTCTCTCCATCGGAGGTAAATGCTGCACTATGGTCCCAAATCCCATGATTTTCGGTCGTTCATGCTTCGGCTTTTCCAAGATGTCGAGGCCGATCGGGTTCCTATTTCGTTGAGATGAGTTAGAATACACATGGCACTTTCAATCGCTCACAATAACTTACCCATGCTCGTCGCAGAAGAAGAACAAGTCCAGGTTCCGCAGTGCATCGGACTCGACTGCAAAAGGATCGTTGAACTCGGCCGGAAGATCGCTTTCGACAACCTCCTCGGGTCGCATAGCCGCACTTTCGAGATCACCAATCAGAGTTAGTTCGCGTTTACCCCGAACTTCACCGGAAGGGACTGTGGGCCCTGTAGGGATCAACTTCGGCAGGATAGGCTGAATGGGAGCTGGAGGAGGCGCGCCATCAAGTCCATTTGCGATTGGTGGGGCAGGAGGTTGCTCAGCATTCTTGCCACGCTTTGGAGTCGTTGCAGCTGCTTTCTTCGGTGTTTTGGTCTTCGCCTTCGTGGCTGTTGGTGTTGTTGAAGTTTTCTTCCGCGTTGCTCCATTGGATACCGCTGTCTTTTGTTTCTTGGCTGCAGGGCGGGAGTTCGTGACTTGCACCTTGAGCTTACCACGTTCAGTCAGCGTCGTCTTGGCTGCCGCACCATCAGGATGCTTTGCGACGAATCCAGGCGGCAGCTTCAGCTTGACCTTCAGCGCGTCCGGTCCCAGTAGAGCCGATGGTATGGCCGCCGAAGCCTTGCCTCTACCCACGGATGGACTAGCTCGCGTAGGCTTGCTTGGTGGTGGGCGAACCTCCACATCCTCAAAGTCGTCCGAATCAGAGGAGCTGGAGCTGGAGCTGGAATCCATCGAGCTGCTGCTGTTGGACGAGTCGTCGCTAGGAGGTAGAGGCGGAGGCGAAGGAGGCGGCGGTGGTGGCGGGGGCACACGAGGTGCGGCCTGGACTTTCTGTTTCTTCGCCTTGGCTGGCGCTGCTGATGGCGTACGTTTCACAGGTGACGCACGCTTCTTCTTGGGCTTGCCGACTTCTGCTGCTGCTGGTGGAGGAGGAGGTGGCGGGGGTGGCATGGACGGCGGCGGCGGAGGTGGCGAGAATCCTTCCTCCAATCGCGCTGCAGCAACTAACGCGCGCTGTGCCTTGGGCTTGGGCCCTGGCTTGCCTCGCACTTTCCCCGTCGCTGTCGTCAACGCCTTCTTCCTGGACGACAGCATTCTCGGCGACGATGCTGGTGACGACGCTGCCGAGCTGGACGAAGACGAGGACGACGAGGACGAGTCATTCGACGAGCCGTCGTCTGAATCCGAGTCCGACGAGCTTGACGAGCTGCTTGAGTCGTCCACATACTTGCCCATGGCCACAAAGTCGAGCGACATGGTGGTCTCCACGCGGTAGATGGTAGCTCGCGCTCGACGACTCCGTTCGCGGCGCTCTCTTCGCGTGCTTCTCCCTCTCTTCTGCGCCTACGGATCTCGCAGCGAATGCTCCACGCAGCGAGGTATGCGGGGCGCCTCGATGCTCGCGCGTACTCGTCGCCGCCGCGTGCTCTCGGTGGTTGCGACAGGAAGCCGGCACGTGGGGGCAGGTCGGTCGCGCGGCGGGGGGCAACCACCAAGCCCAAAATCCAACGGCACGCGGAGTGATGGTCTGCGCGAGGTTAAACGCCGCGGAGGTCCGGTCGACTCTTGCGGAATGTATGGGAGGTTTCACCTACTCGAGGTTTTTCCAACGCAAAACGGTCGAAGACCATCACTCCGCATGCCGCGACTGCGATCACCGACCTCGAATAGAACGGCGCGTTGATCGCATTGATTGATGGATGGGTTACGACGACACCATACAGCTACGATAGCTACTCCTGCACGACGTGCAATGCGCGGGATGACGTGTTGTGGCCGGCGATGGCGGTTGGTGGCGGCGGTCGCTTGCGCTCCAGTTCCCGCGCGCGTTCGAGGATGTGGCGCTTGATCTCCAGGAAGGAGTCGATGATCTCGTCTTGGGCGAGCTGCGGGATGATGATGACGAATGGGATCAGTGGAAGCGAGAGAAACACGTTAGCGTGACGACTCGTACCAGTGGGCAGCTGTGGAGGATGGAGGACACGTAGTATCCAAGGTCGCGTTGGCGTTTGTCGACAAACTCGGCAGACAGGGAGGATCCAAAGAGCTTCTTGCTGGGAAGCAGTGGAAATAGCGACGCACGAGACGGGTACTTTTCTCGCAGCTAAATGACACGCACGGGCATCGCAATCAGGCCATGATATACGCTGCAGCACATCCATTCTCTGGGAAACGGCGTACCAGAATATCAATCGCACTGAACTCGCGGTATCTTCGCACGACGTCCCAAATCTATAGTCGACAGCACATGCTCAGCCTAGTGCAAGCGACAATGACGCTAGGACACATCGCCGTACCTCTGATTCGCCTGAGCGATCCGTCCACGTGCAGCGAAGGATGTATTCCTACCACCAACGACAGAGCCACATTGGGATCGATAGCGCAACGACAAAGACATATAACAAGAAGTACTTACCGTGTAGAACTTGCCACTGTCCAGATCTAATGACTCCTGGCTGCCCAGCATCGCTACGCGGAAGGTGCCGTGCACAGAGGACGCGCTGTTGGCGCGCGTGAGCTGAGCCGTCATGTTGATGCTTCCAGAGTCGTCAGCACGAGAATGCTGAAAAATGCCAATTACTGACAGCCAAAACCCCTATCAACCTATACGCCACCTGCGACAACGGATAATCAAAATTTGGGAATTCTTACGTGTGGTACCAAAACACGGTAGATACACATGGCTACATTCCTCGATCTCAGTCACTAAAATCTGAGTCCGAGTCCGAATCCGAGTCGTCACCGACCGTGCCGAAGCCGAACAGCATGCCCGAGTGCTGCGGTCTGATGACTGCAGGAGGAGGAAGCGGAGAAGGCGCGACCACTGAAGGCACTTGTGCATGTGCGGGTGGTGCCTCAGGGGCTTTCGGCGGAAGCACTTCACCAAACAGTGACTCAGCTTCGAAGTATGACGACACGGACGACGGGGGAGTGGGGACGACAGGAGCTGTGAGGGCAGGTGTCGATGACACTGGCGCTGCTGGGGTGGTGGTGCTGTGGTTTGGTTCGTCTACTTGATGTTCCTCGTCATCCTCGTCGTCATCTTCATGGCCGAGGTCTTCGCCAAAGAGGTTGATGGTCGACTGTCTACGCTGTGGCGTCGGTTGCACCGGATTGATGGATTCCCGGAACAAGCTCAAGCCATCCGCATCAGCGCTCGAGGTTGAGGAGCCTTCGCTGGGTGCAGGGGATTCGGTCGTTCGTGCAGGCACAAATGTCGTCGGACTTGATTCCAAGTCAATCGGGGAAACGTCTATCGTGACGGTTGTCAACTCAGCCGCGGCCATCGGTTCATCTTTGACTACTGGCACTTCAATATCAGGCGCGGGCAGGGAGGTCTCAATCGCAGAAGTCTCCGCAACAGCCACCACCGACTCGGAGATAATATCAGGCTTGGCTTCAACAGGCAAAACTTGCGTCGTATCCGGGAACACTTCTGCGGTAGGCGACGTGTCTTCAACTGACGCAATGAACAACTCGGCAGGAGGCTCGGCATAGCAAGGAGCAGCCACCTCAACAACAGGAGCCGCAGTCTCTGCAACACTTGGAGGTTCGAAAGCATCCTCGTCTTCGATTGGCTTCGCCTCTTCTTCGAGGACATCGCCATGAGCTACGAGGTTCTCAACGACATCCTCCTGCCCGACAGACACGGCAGCTGGGATAGATACGGTCGCGGGTACTGCTGGTTCTAGTGTGGCGACAACAATTGGCGCAGCTGTAGCGGCGATGACTGTTGGTGTAGCAGAGTCTGCTTGAGCCACGGGAGTGGGCGACTGACGAGCAGGCTCAGGAGCTGCACGTACTTCGGTGTCTAGTGCAGCTTCGAGTTTGGCCAGGTTTCGCAAGCGGTAGTTACGGGTGGCTACTAGCAGCGAACTTCGTTTCATGAAGTCCGGTTGGATCGAAAGCAGACACGGCACGAGCAGGAGGGCACGGTTCCCGCCGAGATCCTTAGCCAAGGAATCGAGGTACTCGACCGCATCCATGAAGTTGTTGCCATACAGACGCGAGTTGATCTTGAAATCTTCAAGCTTGGCACGATCCTTACCGAAGATCTTCTTGACCGCCTTCATGATGTTCTTCTGCATCTCCACAGCTTCATCGTCATACACGCACTCGACTTGCTCTGGGACCACTGGTACTGAGTAGACTGGTAGGAGAAGCTGGAACGGGTGGTACCCGTCACTCCGAGGTAGTTCAGGTTGCTGTGACGCAATTGACGCTGCGGTTGGAGGGGTTGATACAAATGAAGGCGTAGGCTCCGGGAAGTTTCTCGCAAGAACAGCAGCAGGAGACGTCGGTGGGTAGATTGTAGTGGCGGCAGGGGTATGAACAGCCACTGGCGCTGGAGTGTGAACAACTGCCGGGGCCGGAGGCTGAACAGGCACAGACTCAGTAACTACAGGCGCAGGAGGCTGAATGATCGCTGGGAGAGGCTGCTGGGTGTACGCGACAGCAGGCTTGGCCTCAGTCACCGTGGGTGTGCTGGCTGTGTGGCGTGCCAGGACCTCTCCAGTCTCCGTCGGTACAGAAAACGCAAGCGCTCCGTCCAGGGCGTCCCCTCTTTCGAGTGTCGCTACGAACGCCTTGACAGACCGCACTGGCGTTGGCTCACCTTGCTCCTGCGCACTGGATTCGTGTTCTGGCTCCACCAAGGGCTTGTCGTTGCTGGCCGCGACGCGCAACTGCTCGGCATAGCTGCTCGTGGGCGTGGATACATCCGCGTCCATGCTAAGGATCTTGGTCTCAGGCAGATGCTGCGTCGACATCGTGCGGCCTCCTCGTCCACGGCGGCCTGGAGGGAGCGGCCGCGACGCCATCGTCTTCGCGCTGCTAGTAGTCTTCTCTCGTGGCGAGCGTATCTCCCCACTTGACGAGGTCTTGCCTCTCTTCCGATGCGGTTGTCTGGCCGCACTTCGGGCGGATTACACCGCCAACTGACACGCAATATTCGAAGGTTTCTAAACCCATTTCAACCAATCAAATCGAATCAAATATATCACTGAAGTAAGTACATTAGCACGCTTCGAATAGAGCGCGGCTCTCTTTGATCGAAAGGACACTAAGATCGCCGCCTTCCAGAACAGCCAAAAAAGAAAATCCACACGGACGTGATTGCCATCGCCAGCCACGCACCACGTTACCATGAGGCAGCTAGTCGGTTCTGCAGCGCGTGTCTTGGTATGGCTAGCCATGAGCCTCCTCGCTGCAGCCCAGGCCCAGGTGGTCTTCCAGTCGACGGTGGTTGTGCCCGACTTCACGTCCGATCCGGTGCGAGAGATCCAGCACCGCTTGCTGCTGTTTGCACAGGACGAGCCAGTGGACGTGCTCGAGAAGATCCGCAGCCAATACCAAGTAGATCGCCAGTGGCGTAGCTCTATACTAGAGCAGGTGTGTCGCCAGCCCAAGGTGCGTTGCTCGCGCACGAGACCCGTGGTGTTCTCGACCCGCATCCAAACTACACAGGACAGCACACTGGGCGAGCTGACGATCCTGGAAGGAGAAGAACCAGTAGACGTGCTCGCAGAGTTTGCAGCTGCACACGGCATCGGACGAGAGTCTCGATTGCATATCCTAAACACGATTTGTAACAAACCAGGGGTCCACTGCTCGCGGTTCCGGTCGCACATCTTTCGCCAGCGGATCACGAGTGGCGCAGCCACAGACATTGGCATGCTCGATATTTACGATGATGAAGAACCAGCAGACCAAATCTACCGCTTCGTTCTGGACGAGAAACTTCCAGACGCAGCGTTGGACCAACTGATCCAAGTTGTGTGCAATAATGTCGCTTGCGAACGCCACGACCCTATCATCTTCTCCAAGCCGATCGCCTCAGCCAGTGGAGAGAGCATTGGACGACTGGAGATCCCGTACGACCACGAGCCGGTTGATGCCGTGTACCGGTTTGGTCTCCACTACGGATTGCCAAAAAACTTTCGACAGCAGCTTCTCTCCGTTGTGTGCGCGGACAAGTACGTCAAGTGTAAGAGGATGGCACCGTACGTGTTCACAGCTCCGATCGTTGTAGAGAATGGCACAAGTGTTGGCACTCTACAGATCCTTGAAGACCAGGAACTTGCTGATGCGGTGTATCGTTTCACACTTGAAAACGAGATCTCGAGAGAGCTGCAGATCCAACTACTCCAGCAACTGTGCGGACAGCACGGCATCCTGTGCACGCGGGGCCAGGCGCTGCTCCGTGACATGCCAATCAGCGACGGTAGTGGTGGCGATTTGGGCCGCATACGCTTGTTTGAAGGCCAAGAGCCTGCTGATGTTGCGTATGCATTCGCTGAGCAGCACGGACTTTCTGCCAGCGCTGCAGACAACCTCGTCGACGTACTGTGCGGTCTGTCCAAGACAAATCCCCCGCAGCCCGACGACTTTCCGGTCAAGTGCTCGCGCTTTCATCCCGTAGTGTTTTCGGTACCTGTAAGCGCTACAAACGGAAGCCGACTGGGCATACTCGAAGTACTGTCGAACGACGATGCCGCCGACGCAGTCGCTCGTTTCGGCAACAAGTACGGGCTGGGCAAACAGGAGAAGGAGAATCTACGCAACGCAATCTGCCAGAGCGGTGGACTGCCGTGCAACAGACAACAAGGTCTCATCTACACAGCTACTTACACACTCGAAGACGGTCAGCGTGAGCGACTCGATTTCATGGATGGCGTCGAGCCTGCAGATCTCATTTATGATTACGGGCAAATGCGCAACCTGACGCTGAAAGAACGCAAGAAATTCCTAATCGAGGTGTGCTCGGAGCCGCGACGGCGACCAAACTGTACGCGTGCTGAACCAATGCTCCTGTCGATTCCAGTGTGGGAAACATCGGACAAAAAGATGGGCGATCTGGAGATCCTGGAAGGACAGGAGCCCATCGACATGGTGTACGCTTTCATGGAGAAGCACGACTTGTTCCAAACCGCACCACTGAATACATCGCTACTGGAGGTTGTGTGTAACAGTACACGAGTGTCTTGCAACCGGAAGCGGCCTCGACGGATCCTCTTCAGCATGCAGGCGACCTACTATGGTATCCAGCACACGCTCCAGTACGTACAACCGGAGTCGGATTGGATATGTGAGACGCTGCCACATGGCGGTCGGAAGTGTGTGCACTACATGGAGATCTTGAGCAAACAATTCTGCCAAACTCACATGGACGACTGGATGGGCTGTGAGACAAGAATCCACGAAGCACTACGGACTCAAATGGAGTTCTACGAAGAGCGAATGTGGAGGGGAAAGGATCTGTACGCCAAGCTCGGACTAGTTAGAACAGCGTCAAAGGATGAGATCGACTCGGCGTACAATCGACTCGTCAAGCGGTTCAACAACGAGACCGAGCCCCAGAAGTACGAGAAACTCAAAGAAGCCTACGCTACGCTGAGCGACCCAGAAGACAAGTACTACTACGACATGCCGTGCGTCAAGCTCTTTGGCTGTTTGTGTGGTAAGCGCAAGAAGGACGGTTCGCTCACTTTCACCACAGACTAGACGAACAAAATAATAACGCAGTCGGTGGATTGTAAAGTTCGGAAAAGCCCCGAAATAGCTGAGCGCTCCCATGATGTTTGCTCGCCTTGGCGTCTTTGATTTGCGTGTGCAAGCACACGAGCGATGGGCTCGTTCCGACAGGGTGTCGCGCATTCAAACGTGCAGACTCCATTGCTGATCGTTGGCGGGCTGCTTCTTCTCGTGGTGCTTTTGGCGATTTTCCAGCAGCAACTTCGCCGTCGTCGACGGAAGCGTACGTCCATCCCTGTCCCTTTTAGGTCGTAGAGTTTGTTATCCAGTCACTCACCGCGATTGCTGTCGCAGAATACCATCCGCCGCTTGAGCTGGAATCCAATGGTGTTCTCGGCCAGATTCAGCGCCGCAAAGACGATCTCAATCGTTTCATTGGCAAGTTGAAGTCTCAACTGGAAGTACGTGAGCAACAGTTGCGCATCCATGACGAACTGGAGGACTTAGTGACTGCTCGAGTCCATACCAGTCGACAACAGGACCATGTAGGAGGCTGTTGTTGTTTTAGTAGTTGAAGAACATGGGCGGTCGCACTTACGGTAGTGTTGCTGTTAGGAATGGAAGGAGATCATGCGTGCAGGCAAGAAACTACATGGTAAGAAGTGGACGCAGCCGAGGGGCGAAGGGCAACCTTCGCTCAAGGAACTCATGGAGATGCATAAGGATGAGCTGCTCGAGATGAAAGCGAGCGGAGGGGCGAGCGCTATCAGTGGTAGGCGGGAAAGGCGTCAGTCAACGTCTGGTCGACGAGCGTCAGCAGTCATGCAGCTTCCCAAACAACACGAGCCGACAAGAGCTGCAGTGCCTGAGTCTCCAAGAGAAGTTCCGCCACAATGGCAGTCAACTCGACGCACAGCCGGCTCACTTACGAAGCCTCTCGCGTCGCCCGGGCCAGTGCTGACACCTGACTCAAACCCATGGAGCAAAAATGCTTTTGGATTGGAAGACGCCGTGGAGCGAGTTGTCCAGGTGCCAAAGCTCGACTTGACTCGGCTCAGTGCCCCTCAGCCAGTCGAAACTGTGATTTCTCCGTCAGTGCACTTGATGGAGAAGCCGAAGAAGTCGTTTGTAGAGACCTTCAATCGCCAGGCGAAGCTTGCGAGCTCACTCAAGCAGAAGAAGAAGACGTAGCAGACACGGAAGACACGCGAAGACGGTTTTAAATAATACACGCGCGTGTTGGGCTCCGTTACAGAGACGCAGGCTTCCTACTCTGATGACTGTTGACGCAGCAATGGCACTGATCAGTCCGAGCTAGTCTTGCTCTTCTTGGCGGACGACGAGGCCGAGGACGAGGACGAGCGCTTTGACTTCTTAGACGACTTTGGCGTCACGGGCTCACGCGCACCCTCTGGGATTTTCTCCACCAGGAACTTTTCCAGATCACGGAAAGTCTTGGTATCAATCGAGTCGACCACGATGTCTAGCTCGTCCGGGGAACTCTGCTCACACACAGACAGAGACGTCAGCATCAGCACACGACATCTCATCGCAATCAGTGCAAGTCAGTTGTGACGCACCCTGTCGAGAGCCTTTGGGCACTGGTCATCCAGCAGCTCCACGATCGTGCCCAGGTCTTTGCCTGAGATCTTGTAGATGTTCTGGCTGAACGCGATCTTCTCCTCCGTGCTCGGGGGTCTACACGACACGCAAAACACTTCTGTCAGCGCCAAAATCATCGGCTGTACCATCCGAGAACTCGTCGCACGCACGGGATGCTGCGGTCTGGGCGAGGGCCCACGTCCAGCTTCATGGACTTCACCTTCTCCTCGAACTTCTTGGACAGATCGTCCGCGATCTGGTACAGATCCGAGCCGTCCTGGTTGTACAGCTTGCAGTTGTCCCACACGAGGCGCATGTCGCGCGCAAACTCGGCCGCCTTCTTGTACTCGTTCTTGTTGAGCTTCTGGCGGATCGTACCCATGTCCATGGGCACCTTAACGACCTGCAGGTAGTCGTACAGACCCCACTCTTCCCAGTTCACGCGCTCCCAGAACGGCTCCGTCGCGTCCATTTTGAAGAACGCCTCCAGCACATCGCTGCACTTCTTCTTCGTGTCGGGGTCCATCGTGGTCGGAGTTGAAGGTCACTCGATGCGCACTGGACACTACGTACACATGACATCATCAGCGCCCACTATTACGCATCCGGTGCGCACGCAGAGCGCGCGAAGACGCAGTCACTAGCGTCCATTTTCCGCATTACCTGGTTGGGTTTCCGTGGTGTCAGACACTTGACAGACTGGGGATGTGACACACCACAGGCACACAATCCAGAGAGTGTGATGGATAGTGTGGACCACATAATAACGAAAACACGGTCGAAGAGGGACACTCTTTCACAGAAGTGGGTGCACTCTGTGCACACTTCAACGTTGTGTCCAAATTAGGAGCTCTTCAAGCTCCACCATCTCGATGGCCCACCACCCCATTCTTCACACTTGCAGCCGTCACATTGTTCTATTGAGCCCTCTACGATATGAGTCGGCGTGATCTGTCAGTGTCTAGCTTCTGCATCCCTTACCTGATTCAGTCACCCATTCTCACGGATTGTGCTGTCTTTGTAGCATGGCCGATGAGGCTGAGCGGCCACCGCCCGACGTGCGGCTACGCCTACAGCGGATCCTGCTCATGTCGGATCTCGCAAGATGCAGGGACGATTATGAGTTTCTGGATCGATACGGTGCGTGCGGGAGACGATGAGTATCAACACGTTTGTGTCCTCATCAGTATGTTCATCAGTCCACCGCGTCACGTACTTTGCTGATCTCCCACCTCGTGATCGGATCAAGTACTTGCGGATTGTCAAGGGCATTGAGCTGGAGAAGGGCGAGGAACTGTTCCACATCGGCGACTCTGCTGATGCATTCTATTGCGTCATGTACGGTTCTCTCAATGTCGTGGTCGACTTCTCACACACGGCAGCGCCAACGATGAGCAACTTCGATGAGATCATCAACCGCGCACGCATCCACTCAACGTTCTTCAATCCCGGGGGCACTACAGGTAAGTTTGTACGCGTACGTTGTGTCATAACGACTGGCGGTTGACGGTGTGATCTGTGGATGCGGTGTGGTAAGTCGATCCCGCGCAAAGCACGTGCTATGTCGTAAAAACCATGAAGGTACTCGAGTGCTTTGGCGATGTTGGCTTGCTTACAAGCGACCAGCTACGCACCGCATCAGTCGTTGCGAATGAAAAAACGCTGTGCATGAAAATTGATCGAGAAGCCTTTCTGGAACTGCGGAAGAGCTACACAGACAGGGAGCTGCGGTTCGTGGCGGCCCGTGCCTTTGGAGCCCATTGAGATGCTCACACATTCGCTTTCTCTGTACAGGGAGAAGATTAAGTTTCTCGCGAGTATGAGCGCTTTCGACCACTGGGATGCAGACAGTATTCTCCGGCTCACAGGGCGGATGGAGCGTGTCAACGTATCGTACAATGATGTGATTGTGAAGGAGGGTGAGCCTGCAGGTACGAGGTCGTGCTTGAAAAACGAATTCGATTGCGTTTGATAATCGTCATTTGATGACTCTCTTAGGTCACTTCTATTTCGTAAAGCATGGTGAATGCCGCCTCGTGAAGCGGTTTCCGATGCTGCGGGTCAATAACCAGCCTTGCCAAGTCGAAGTATGCACCATTAGCACGTACGTCCTTTCAATGCTCGGGGCTCTACCAGCAGTTCTCAGTGTCGTGCTCACTTTCTACACAGCCGACATTACTTTGGGGCATACGAGGTGATCACCGGTGCAATGAATGCTGAATTCTCGGCGTTGGTATCCTCTCCCAGTGCGATTCTCTACCGCGTCGACCGGGTAGACTTCCGCCAGACAGTGCTCAAGGACTCGACCACCGAAACGATCATACGCAGTGAGTGTATGGAACTTGCACAGCGAGTCAACGTGGAAAACGTACGTCAGGATCTTGAACGTGACATCCAGTGGGGTCAGTATAAGAAGACACTCGTGACGAGCATCCTTGAGAAGCACCAGCAAGACCATGCATCCCCACTCCATGGCCAGCGATCACCTCGACAGTTTCACACTGTCACTCGCCAACCAGAGGCTCCCACTTCTCCCTCCGGGACAATCGTGAAAACGCACTACTCTGCCATCAAAAGCCCAAGGGGAAGACCCATGCACCATGTTGGGCGTGTGCTCGTGGATCCGCGACATCCCACAGATCAGCATTCACCCACATCACCAAGAACTGACAAGCGAAACTCCAGGTGGCTTGAGGTGCGAAGTATTGAAGAGGGCAACCCATTCGTAGCCTACGTTTAAATGATGATACTTGTGACTGTGTAGTGGGCAAAAGAGCGAGCGAACGGAGTCGTCAACAATAAACTCGACGATTACCACGAGACCGGCGCGACTGAGGAGTTCAAGAGCAACATACAGTGGAGTAAATCGTCCAAGATCATGGGCGGACTGGAATCTGAGGCGAAGATCACATCTGCGATTGTCTCGCTGTTCAACCCGAAGGAAGTACACTCATAAACACCACGCTCACACTGATGGTTAAGACTGTTTTGGGGGCGTGCTCTAAGCCCCACTCCGCCCTCTAGTGAACATTTACTGGATCTACATCTTCAGAGATCGCGAAGAGACTGTCTCGCTTGGACATGATTCCCAGTTTGTCTCCTGGGAGATGCATGGGGACGACGTGCTCAGCCTTTTCTTCTTCGAGCTCCTGCAGCGCAGCTAACAGATCACGCTCTGTGCTGTCCACGTCAGTACCCTCTTTGTAGCTTCCGGGGGTAGGCTCGTCCACTTCGAAAAAGCTGCGAATCAGTGCAATGGTGGCACAGTTCGCGTTTACACAGAGACGCGTATTGCGCCGCGTTGCCAAGCGGAAGATGTGCAGAAGCGACTGCAGAAAGTCCTCCAATGGCTTCATTCGGTCTCCAGCACCGCCCATGTTGGTTGAGCAGATCGAAGGAATGCGGATCCGTCGGCTTGGAAACTTGACTTCTGAGAGCTGGGAGAGCTGCGTGCACACTCCATGGCCCGTAGTGAGCTCCGCATCTCTACGAAGCAGCTTCTTGCGGAAAGCGCGAATCTCCGAGAAGCGCTTGTACACGATATGTGTGTCCAAACCCGTGTCGACTTCGATCGCATACACGCAGTGGTCGCCACGCACCACAATACTGGTGATCTGGACGGCGGTGCGTGTGAGGATGCTCTCAGGCGTTTCCCCCACGCCCACCGACGTGCGCTTCGCCACTGGTGCCGACTGGCGTCTTACGAAAGCCACCTCGAAGGCCTGGAGGTCCGAGCCCTCTGCATCTGACTTGTTGCTGGGAGATTGGCGATGGCTGATCGGCACGCCGGCTTCATGGACGTTGGGATCGAACGAGGGCATGTCCGGCATGGCTTCTGGCCAGCAACTTGGCGAATGGCTTCGTCCGATGAAGAATCGCTTCGTCCACGCGTCCATACATTGTCGGTGGAGTATCTGTCGTCGCCGCGGACGCGTCAGGATCTGCTGGCATGGACAGCTCTCTGCTCCGGCTACTGGACTGAGGCGTCTGGTGAAGACGCGATCAGTACGTAGGAGTGCGGTCGCACATGTGGTCGGGTGGCTATCGGATCCAACAGCTCCAGGGTTTAGGGTGGCATGGTCGCCCCAGGCAGAGAAGTTTTGTTGGATCTCTCCGGTCGGGTGGCGTGTTTCATTGGCTCAGAATGTGTTGGTCATCGTCTGAGCATGTGACGCGTCATGGTGGTTTGCGGTAATCGACGCTTGATTTAACGTGCACAACCAACAGAACCAACAGATCCAACAAAACCAACGTTGCTATTCGTTGCACGGGGATATGGAGTGAGAATGGCCGTTCGGCGTCAATAGATATGATAAACATACGTCACTAGAGTACAGAGCTGTCTCGTTCAGTTCCCTTGCTGAGAAGACGGGTTCGTGGTGTGAAATACCCGAGCGGGTGGTCGTGCAATTGGCATCCTTCAAACGGATGCAGACATGGGCTCAGGGTCTTCAGCGATAGGAAAGAGTGTGATGGTTTTCTCGTTGCGCAGTGATCCCTGGTTCTTCACTGCGCGAGGCATGAGAGCAGCCACGAAGTCGTCCACAGGAGCTGCGATGACTTCGACCACGGCCTCATCCGCGATGTGGACGGGCTCGGAGAGCTCGAGGAAGTCCTTGATACTGGCAATCATGGAACAGTTCGAGTTCAGGCAGATGCGCATGTGGCGACGCGACGTCAAGCGGTAGACACGCAGGATGGACTGCAAGAAGCGCTCGAGTGCTGGAGCGCGATCTTGCGCGGTCTCCACACCGGCGCTGACGCCTGGAAGGCGGAGTCGACGGCTCGGGAACTTGACCTGCGAGATGTGCGTGAGCTGGTTGCATGGGCCACGGCAGTGGTGCGCCTTCTTGTCGTTGAGACCAGACAGCAGTGAAGCACGGAAGTCACGAATGTCGGAGTAGCGTCTGTGGATGATGTGGGTGTCGAAACCAGTGGAGATCTCAATCGCGTACTCGCAGTGGCCGTCGCGCTCCACGACGCCCACAAACTTCACATTCGCGCGCATGAGAATACTCTCGGGGGTATCCCGTCCGGATCCCGATGGTCGTTCAAGCGAAGGCGTGGAGTGGCGGTGCAGGAATGCCAGCTCCTGGCTCTTGTGGCCTCTGTCAGACGAAGGCAGGCCATCGATCGAGTGGCGGAAGTGGATGCGCGTGTCGTGGACGGCCTGTGCCACTTTGTGCGAACGTCGCTGCGTTGCACTGGAGCTTGGGCGGTGCATCTCTTGGTTCATCGGCATGCTGACGTGATGGCTAGCTGGTCGAATTCAGAATGAACAGAATCTCAGGGCTAGAAGATCGGCAGTGGAGCGTGAATCTTCGACGCAGAAAGGTGCGGGAACACGACTGAGGTGTATGAGGCAAATGGAGGACTGACGAGATCATGGTCGGCAGACATGAGGAGCCGCTGGATCGCACCGTGGGTGCAGTGGGGAAGTCTCCTCTCACCATGCAGACGCCTCATGCGACTGTCTGGTGAGGCACATGGGACGTGGGTCCCGAAAATCCATTGCTGAGGTTGGACTGCGACAAAGGAGAGACATCGGGGGGATAGGGAAAGCTTATCGTAAAACACTGGATCCAGTGATTTTACCGAACAGAACCACCACCATCAGAGGCCGTTCAACATGTGAGCAAAAGGGCTCGAACTTGTCGGCAATAATTTCAGCTCATTTTGACTTGATGCTGCACATAAGCTGGACCGACTCATCGTGGGCATCGATGCCACTGGATTTCATCAAACAC
Source organism: Pythium utonaiense (assembly GCA_023334595.1). NCBI lineage: Eukaryota > Oomycota > Peronosporomycetes > Pythiales > Pythiaceae > Pythium > Pythium utonaiense. The sequence continues at coordinate 11,839 of JAADVE010000039.1, read as the reverse complement.
TCTGATCGAAGTGGTTTTCATGTGAACCCACGTAGATGGCCATTTTAAGACCGGCGTGGGTTAAGTTGGAATCGAGTCAAAATTGTTGGTGATCTATAATGGTTTTCTTATCCCATAAATATCCAGGGCATGGCAACAGCTATTCTTTCAACTGTTGCAGCTCATTGCAGCGTCATCAAGCGAGCGGAGTTGCCTTGGTTTCGTTCGATGCAACGCACGTGGTTCCAAGTTCGTACCACGGAAGCCAGTGTGCAAGGGCTATCTCATAGCAACCATGGCATGGCAGCCATCATGCCACAGCCATCACGCTCTGGTTGAGTCCGTGGACAATGCTCCAGTCGAACGGATAATCGTTTCTCAAGTCGGAATCGAAGTGGAAGAGGAACTGAGCACTACTCAGTGAGGAGCCCAGTACAGTACAGTGGTGGCTGCGGTACAAAGTACAGTGCGGACCACCGCGTGAACCGAATCCTCTTCGAAAAGATTCTCACAACAATCAGGGCGATCGCAGTGAGAATCTTTCAGCAAGGATTCTCAGGACCAAAACTCCAGCGTGAACTGACCACAGCAGCATCCCATTGGTGCAAACGTCCGTTCGTGCAGCCGCGCGATGTGCCGGTAAACGCACCTACAGTACGGTACAAAACTCTCTTTCTCCCTTCCCTCTGCTCACCCCAACCGACTAGAGTCCAGTCACTGGACTTCTCCATGCACCAGACCCTCTTTCTACCAACGATAAAGAACTCCATCAATCGCTCCTCTCCAGTGAATCAAAAGGCAATGCTTCCCCGCCATCACAACCAAACAAAACGTCCGGAAACTGGACCCTGGATCCCCCGGATGGTCCGACCATCTCTGGGGCATCTGGCGAACCCATGACGCCATCCTCGTCACAGCGCCTCCACCAATCAATCGCCTTCATCCAGAGTTTCCTAATACCATGTCGCACGAGGGACCATATGCTCCAATTCGGGACACATGTCCCGTATCAGAACCCATGCGGATCTGGTTCCAAAGGATCTCGCTGGTTGAAGAGCTCCATTTGATCCGCATCAAACGCACAAATCCGCCACGCGCCACACAGCACCCGCCATGCTCGCGTCCTCCGCCGCGCCACCGCCGCAGCAGCTCTTCCGCTGGACGGATGAGCTGCGCTCGCTCATCGCGCCGCACAACGTGGAGCTCCACGCCGCCAGCGAGAAGCCCATCCCCACCAACGACTGGTGGGGCAATCTGCTGGCCTACGACGCTAGCCAGGGCCGCGACTCCGACCCGATCTTCGCGAACCCGTACGTTTACCACATCGCACAGCAGCACCGTGGGCTGTCGGTCAGCTACCTGCACGACTACCGTGTGGACGGCCCCATCAACGAGAACGGCGCTATCAAGTACTACTTCTATCCAGCAACGGTCAAGAATCTCGTCTTCACGGCCGCAGAATGGACGGCGCAGGCCTCTGTCACCATGCAGATCGAGTCCTGGGATGATCTGGGCTGCACGCTGCAGCTGTCGAGCTCTGGACTCACTGGTGGTGTGGATCTGTTTCCGTCGTCCAGTCCAGCGCAGCAAGTGCGTGGGTACCTGTCCATGGGCAACGCGTTCACGACGCTCGAGTACCACGGCCAATTGCATGCGCAAGTGAAGACAGACCACGGTATCCTGGCTGTGAATGGCCACCAATACGTGGAAGGAGGCGTGGTCGAGAGCGACGCTTCGTCGTCGTTTGAAGTCGTGTTCAACAACGGCCAGAAGTGGATCCTCTTCTTCGTCTCACAGGCTTCTGGGCTGGGAGTCCCCACGAAGACACAACTTGTAATGAAGCAAAACTCGCTCACGACCGCAAACCCGTTTGACGGCGTCCTGCAGGCTGCAGTTGTGTCTACGCAGGCGTCGCGCCAGCAGGATCCTGGTGACGAAAGCAAAGTGCTGGCACTCTACCGAAGCGTAGCCGGTGTGTATCCGACTCAAGCGACGCTGTTCACGGAGAGCGATAGCGAGAGCTTCGGCTTCGACTGGACACTCAAGGATGTTCGTGGCGGGGCTATCTGCTCATCGGAAACTCATCTCCACTTCGGACTTCCGCATCTTCAGCTGATGATGGATGCGAGCTCGACCATTCGCAAGCCAGAGCTGAAGCTCTGGTCACACACGCGCGGACCGATGCAGGCGTACACGCTGCGTGGGAACAGCACCAAGTGGCGCTTCGTCACGCCGAAGGCTAGTAGCGACGCCGTAGACGCTCAAGCCACCACGTTCTTACCAGCAAAGGCTAGTATCCCGGTCCGTGTCGTCGAAAAGTTAGGGCTTGTGGACGTTGTAACGAACGAAATCCTGCACACGGACTGGAATCGTGACCTGCCGCATGAAGGAAGCTACTACTTCAAGGGCAAGGCACTCCAGAAGTTCGCTACTATGGTGCTCGTCGCGAAGAACTTGTCGTCGACCACAAATCCGGAACTGAAGCCCGTCTTCGAGCAAGGTGTCACCCGTCTGCGAACCATACTCAAGACCTTCGTGAAGAACCAGTCAGCGTACCCGCTCGTGTACGACACGGTCTACAAGGGCATCATCACGAGTGAGGCGCTTCACAAGCGCGACTTCAACGTGGACTTTGGTAACGCCGCTTACAATGACCACCACTACCACTATGGGTACTTGATCACCGCTGCAGCGATGCTACTCCATCTCGACGGGCAAACGTCGACCAGCGACCACAAGCCGCAGGACTACGCGGAGCTGCGAGTGTTCATTGAGACATTGATTCGTGACGTCGTCAACACGGATAACAACGACAAGTTCTTTCCTCGCTTCCGGTTGTTCAACTGGTTCCTGGGGCACTCGTATTCGCACGGCGTGACGCCGATGGCGGACGGCAAAGACGAGGAAAGCACGTCGGAAGAAGTCAACTTCCTCTACGGCCTCGCCCTGTACGGCAGTGTGACGCAGCAAAAGGAGCTGGAGAACCTGGGGAGACTCATGCTCAAGGTTAATGCGCTGGCGATCGAGACGTACTTCCTCATGTCGGACGACCGCGTCGGTTCGATCCACCCGGCCACTTTCGGCAAGAACAAGGTCACAGGTATTTGTTTTGACAACAAGTGCGACTACGCGACTTGGTTCAGTCCTGCGAGAGAGTGCATCCACGGCATCCAGATGATCCCAGTGTCACCAATGCTCGATGTCGTGCGCACGCGAACCTTTATCCAGGAGGAATGGGACCAGATCCTGTCCCATCTCGACTGCGTGAAGCAGTGGCAGACCAAGGGCTCAGGCTGGACGTCGTTGCTGTACTCCAACGCAGCTGTGATCGACCCCGGCACGGCATGTGAAGTGCTTACCAAGTGCCAAATGGATGACGGGTTAAGCCGCTCGTGGGCACTCTTCATGGCAGCGTCGAAACTTCCGCAGTGATCAAGTTGAGTGGGGAGGCTGACCTGTCTGGATGGAGCACAAGCCGAACGCATGTATTTGTCGTGCCTGTCATTCGAGTCCGTTGCTTTCCACCGTCACTCCAGTACTGGATGACTGCATTTCTCTCAAAATTGTATACTCGAACCTGCGCGTTGTTCATTGCTCCTTAGCATACTCTGGCACTCGCAGTTACTCAAGAGATTAAGCTTGAAGAAACGCCTCGAGCAGTGATTGTGCTAGCTGCCGTACGGGTGGCGACAAGGTGTGGTCTGTATCTCGTAGGTTCTTCAAGCCGCTGCACGTACGAGAGAAACGTTAATCCACACAACTCCCTGATATGAACAATTAATGTCACGTACGTTGCCAGCTTGTCAGATTCGGATTGGCTCAGACTCGACCAGAGCCACGAGACTTTGCCGATCAGCGCACCGAGCAGCTTCAGTGAACTCATGTAAGCCTATGCAAACGAATGGTCGCGCATCAGTTGAGCGTATGGACGGTGTGAGTTGCCAAGAGCTACCACGAAGCCGTACCTGGTCACCCAGGGCCATGGGAGAGTGGAGAATCCCCACGACTGTGTTCACGCCATTCGCAACAATCTCCACGGACGCCCTGTCCGTAGGCTGCAGTGTCGAGCCAGCACGGAATATGTAGGAAAACATGACCTAGAACAGATCGTTTAAGCATGCTACCAACAATCCGAGTAGGGCTACGTGGGGCACAAAACGTACCTGTAAACGCCCAGCCAAGACAGGCCCTCGACACGCATCCACAGGCCATGAAGACAAGATAACTGATCGCAGCACGCGGTCTTGGAACGACGGGAGACTCGCGTCGTCCAGCTTGGACATCGAGCTGATCCCACAATCAAGACGGTTAGCAAGTCGATTGGAAGCTGGATCATGCTTCACGTACCTCAGTAGAACATTGCAGCAGCAAATCTGAAGCTGCGTCATCGAGAAGTGGTCTCTTCCCTCGTCAGTACATCGCACGGCAGCCCTCCACTGCAGCGCCACGGTATCATACTCCGATGCATCGAAGGAGGCTGGCTCCCCAAGGATCAGTTCGGCCACAAAGTCTTCAATGCAGTTGTGGCTGGCACCTTCACTGTTCCGTGGCTGTTTCAGTGACTGGGAGACGAGAAGTGCGAGGCACTCTATGGCTCCCATCTGTAGATCAACCAGCGGCGATCGTTGCGCTGAGAAAGACTCTTCCGGATCACACGGCAAGCTCAACACGGTCAAGAGGACGCTCCATGTCTGACCTCGAGCAAGTTTGCTTGCTCCGCTGGTGATATCGTCGGTGAAGAGTCGATTCAAGTAGTACATCATGAGCTTGGCCGTCACGAACCCGCCCCCGGTAGCCGGTATCTGCTCGTCATCTTCAACGAGAGTGGCTAGCACTTCTATTGGGGATCCTTGCTCGCGGAGAAACGTAACGAGCTGTGCAAGTGCGTGGGGGAGGATCTCTTGTGCTGGCAACTTCGTGAGCAGTTCAATCGCCAGCATCTTCACGTCCTTGAACTCCAGCGAGTCGAGTGCTTGGCTCCAGAGCAACTGCGTAAGGTCATGAAGACATGGTTGGCTACGCTTATCGGCATCAATTGTGTCTTCGTCGTTGCGTGCGGCCTGTGCAGGGGACGTGATCAGCTTGTAACTATAGCTTGATGGCGGCTCCTTTAGGTGGCCACTTACCAACAGCTTGGTCGGCTCTTGTTTGTACAGTTGATGAAACGCCGACCTCGGAATGACTCGAAGGATGAGATTGGGGGCAAGCCGAGCAAACAACAATTGCTCCACTGTCTTGCTAGCATGACCAGAATCATCGTCGAGGATATCTTCAGTGAGCCGTGCTAGTTCCTACAACCACGTCAAAGTGTCAGAAGCCACAGTGATATCCACTGCGCCAAAGGTAGATCTGCATACCTGCATGTGGACGGTGATAAGAGGAAGGATGTTAGCCAGTCCGGTTTCGAACCAGCCCATACGAGAGAGTTCACGCAGCCATGACAACGGCCAAGGATCTCGCGGAGAGCGAAACGCGGTTCGGATGAGAGCAGTGAGAACGGCGATGCGGGTCAAATGAGTCGCTTGCGTGCACCAGCCTTGGATCGACAGAGCCATCGACAGAGCTTGGAACCTTTCGCTCGTAGATTCATCGAGAAGAGGACCGGTACCGACATCACTTGGTGAGTTGACGGTCGCCTCATGGCTTGTTGGACCTTGATGCAGTGTTTCAACCAACACATCTGCGAGTTCTGTGGTCTTGGCTTCACCCAGGTGATCCCCGTGCAGGAAGAGCATTGTCACCAAGCTGCCGGAAGTCTTCGGGTCGAGCTCGTACAAGTACGTTTGGCCGACAGCCTTCATTGCTACTGTGAGATCCACCTTACACAGGAGTTTCAGCGCAGCGACTCGGACCGCCTTCTGTGGACCGAGAGATAACCGTAGCACAGCCATAGTCGTATCACGAAGCCACTGCCTGCACAGCGTCTCTTCTTCAGCAAATACTCCACGATACTGGCTCAGGGCTCGAAGGAGACTCGAAGACCAGAAATGGATCAACGATGGGCTATCGCTCGCCTGGATCTCGCTGACAATCGAGATGCCATAGGTCAAGCATAGCTCGGCAGCGAATAACACCACCGTTTCACTCACTACGTCGCCGTTGCTGGTGTGCAGCTTCACGATCAGCATAATGAAAGCCTTGATCTCTGTCGGACCCAGCAGTAGAAGCGGCGCGAGTCGATCTGAGCTTTGACTCGTTTTCCCCAATAAGTAAAGACACAGCATCTCCACCGCGAGTTCTCTCGATACAAGCGACGCACAAGCCGTCGCCAGTGATATCATCAACTTGCCAGTCTCTTCGAACGTCGTGAACACTGAATTCCTGAGTTCATCAGCTGTCACGGACTGGAGATTATGCAAAACGCACAGTAGACGAAGCGTTGCTGCTGTGACGTGTGACGACTTGAGCTGCATGAAACCTGTGCTTTCAGAACGAGCGAGGCCATCGTACAGCCCGTGAATCGTTTGTGTCATGAGCACGGGGATCTTTTTCTTCGCTGCAAGAACTGGATCACTTCGAGAGCACAGCCATATCGCCGTAGCGTTCCAATGCCACGCGACCATTTCCAACGTTTCGTGCGACTCACCATGAGGAGAAACCATCCCCACTATGATCTGGAGTTGCCTGGCAGCCACCAGAAGCCACTGGCGTTTCGATGATCGTAAATTCCACTGGATGAGCGTCTTCAACGCGACTTGCATCCCATTCTGTGCATAAAACACAGCAAAACATGTTACCACGAGACGCAAACAGAAGGTCACGTAGCACCACACAAAGTACGCACCAGAACTGTTGCGTTGATGGCTTCGGACGAGGGAGAAACACTTAAGCTGGTCACGCAAAGCACCGCAAGTAGTGTGTCCAGGGCGACGAGACCGAGCTTGGACACCTTGACACCGGTGGATCTGTGAACAGTGCTGCTGTGCATGACTTCAATCAGAGGATCGATGAGCACATTCCACGCTTCCGTGGCACTCTCTCCGTGGTGCCTACGCACTCGCTGAGCGAGTTCGAACACCACGAGGCACACTGTCAGCTGGCTCGACTTGGCTCCAGGCTCACGAGACAAAAGCTGCGGTCGGAAGATTCCTTCCACTACGGCAGCAGTAGTCTGAGAGCTGCGGCCGAGTAGCCACTGCAGCAACCGCAGTCGCTTCTTTGACTGCGCGGACCACACGCACAGATTCGCTTTCGTCGACAAGCACTCGTCCACACTCTGCGTCACTAATGCGCTCGCCAGCGCCCGCACAAGGGCACCACCAGTCACTGCATTCTCAGCTGTCGCTGCTGTAGCCTGCTCCCCAATGGCTCGGTCGGCCGCACGCACAACCGTCTCCAGGTTGCTGATGTGGCGGTGGTCAGCCAGTGAAAACGCCGCTTTGGGCACTGGTGACGCGTCCATTGCACCGCTCGCGACACCTCCGACGCTCGCATCAACCTGCGCAATCGCTGCTTCCATCTACAGCCACAATTCGTCAGTGAAACCATCGATGAAGTGCTCTTGAAGCCGCCACGCACGTGGTTCTCATTGCTTCGCGGGTCCGCTAGGAGCCGCAGGAGCCGCCCTAGACTCGTGTGGGACGGCGCATCCCGTGGCAACTGGTCGCCGTCTACTGTCTGGTGGGTGGTAGCCGCTCTCGTGTGGATCTCGCGCAGATACAGCGCGTCGCCGCCCGCGGAGCTGCGCACATCGATCATTTGGGACGAACGCTGCGGAGTTTTGATGGGCAAAATGGCACTTTAGCGAGGTCATTTTGATTCAAATAGAGGGCTCTCGTCATGTGAAAATGGACGAAAGTGATGGCCGCCAATGGCGCTGTGTGGAGGGCGAGCACGATTGTTGGGCTGAGAGAAGGACCGGACAGAGCAACGCATTCTATTCCTTAAATTCGAGCAGCGTACGAGCCGTGAGCAGTGCCATGTCGTAAAAGGAAGACACGGCGGCGCGCAGTAGTCGGATCTCCATGGCTTCAAAATGGCTAGACAAACAATGACGCGTATCGTCAGTGGCGTTGCTGGTAGCAACATCGGCCCACGCGCAGTGCGGCACAAAATACTTGACGTACACAATGAGGTTCGTGCCTTGCACGGACAGCGTGCGGTGGATCTTCTCCGGCTGGAGCTCCTCATCGACTTGAATGGTCATCATCACGTGCTCAGCATCTTCTGCTTCTGGGAAGCTCAGACTGATTTCACTGTGGCACAGAGGCAGGTAGAGAGGTGTGCATCCATTGGTTAGACGATCTGCGGCGCAATGTGCGTGCTCAAAGAGACATCGCCGGCGCCAAACTCACCATTCGTACGGGTGCGTCGCGCTCATGGTGCTCGGGATCGGATGGGAGTGACAGGAATGGAGAGCTGCTCAATAGAAACGCGTTTCTAATCCACTATCGTAAAATTCCGGAATCACTCAGATCAGTCACAAAACACGAGGTAAGGAAACCCCGGTCTTCTGTGACGTGTGAGAGGAACCGCTCAAGTCGATGAGGTGTATCTGAGAAGGATCGCCTTGAGCACTGAGCAACTCGCGGTTGTACGCCAACAAGCGTTGCAGATCTAATCTACATCGTCTGATGAACTATACTCATTGTGAAGTCTCTCCCAGTACAGGGTGTAGCTGGCAAGCTCTGTCACGTGGGCTTCTGTCGCTCGCATCGTCCTCCAGTAGTTTCCATGCATGCGTCGAACTGCATTCATCATCGTCCTTCGGTGTATGCGCATACCCAACCACCCCGGCGATGGCCAAGCAGACGACAATCACCACGGCCCCTCGAGTGGTTTCGATCGAAAGTCTTCAAAAAGTGCCGCAACGGAGGCACATTGTAGAGATGTCGTGCTGCACCCCACATAACACGTTCCAGAGGAAGCGACACCAGGGACGCCTGACATCGAATACTTTAGTAGAGTGAGCTCAAACGAGAACAGCCATTTCCAGTGGGGAGTAACACTGCTAGCCGCTGTCTCAGCCAGCCAGCAGACGAACAGAGTCGCGAGCGTATCCGTATCTTCCTCGCCGAGTTATGTCGGCTGTTCGTCTGCACCTCCGTGGAAACGGCGCTCAAGTTCGTCTGCAGGTGAAGTAAAATAGTACTCTGTAACACTCAGTATAGTATGCTTTTATACAATTTATGTAATATCAAGTGATTAAAGAAGCTGAATGTGAGTATAATTGTACTGTTATATGAAAGTAATTAATTGTGGAAGTACTGCTCATCACAGAGCCGAGGGCCTTCAATCATCACCGTTAACGGCGGAACAGACCTTTCTCACGTGTGCATACTGGATTGTCTCAGGAAGATTCCACCCCCCTCGAGTGCGAGGGTCCATCGGCGGAACGTTGACGCCGACGCTCTCTTCACGGCGTGACTTCGCACCTGGTGCTGCTTGCTCAGTCCTCAGCTGGAGAAGAGGGCAAACAAACAGCGTAGAGACAAAGCGACATCTACTGACGCACCAACGGTTGCCACAAGATACCTTCTCCACGGCTCCACGGATTGCGGGTCCTTGGGCAGTTCTCTGCTCCACCAGTCAACCAAGCCAATGATCCCTACGTTGTGAAGAGCGAGTCGTCCTCAACGAGTGCGGTGACGCTGTGGATCGCTTTCCGTTCCTGTTCAGACCCGAGTCTCCACAGCCCAAGCTTCAGTTGCTTCCATTCTTCATTTGTCGCCCTACCTCCCAAGTCCAGAAAACCAAGAAGGAGGAAGACCATGAGCTCCCCGGCCAAGACTCCAGGCATCTCTACGCCTGATGTGACGCCGTACGTCGAAGCGATCTGGGATAACCGCCCACGCAAGTTCAAGAACGTGCTGATCCAAGTCACGCTGTTCATCTTGATGATGGAGCTGGCCGAGCGTCTGAGCTACTACGGCATCAACCAAGGTCTGAAGAACTTTATGCAGACTCGCATCGGCTGGAGCTTGGTCTCTGCAAGTGCGCTCAAGTCGACGTGGACCTCGATCTGTTACATGGCGCCACTGTTCGGCGCATACCTCGCTGACGAGGTGTGGGGTCGCTACCGCACGGTACTCACTTTCGGCATCTGGTACTGCGTCGGCGACTTCCTTGTCGCGATCTCTGCACACCCTGACGTCTACGCGAACCACACCCTTGCTCAAGTCATCTTCGTCATTGGCCTGTACGTCGGTATCGGCGTAGGTACTGGCGCCATCAAGTCGAACGTGATCACCTTCGGTGCCGACCAGTTCGACCCTCGTGATCCTCGCGAAGTCAAGCTCAAGGAGACTTTCTTCAGCTACTTCTACTTTGCCGTCAACTTTGGCTCCATCTTCTCGTACGCCTACCTGTCGTACTTGTGTGTGAACGGCTCGAGCTTAATTCCGAAGGAGTACGGCTACTTTGCAACCTACCTGATCTGCGCGATCGTTATGTTTGTCGCGATCGGCAGCTTCTACGCGGGTACGAGTCGCTATGTGTTCGTGAAGCCTGCGGAGAAGTCCATCTCGACGCTGGTGCGTCTGCTCTTCCACATGCCAAGCGTCCACTACAAGGGTGCGATCCTCCTCTACGGCTCGATCGCTATGGTTTCCTCCGTAGTTCTCAACGTCATCGCCGCCTTCACGGTCGACAAGGGCCACACGGGCGAAGTCTTCTCCTACATCTCCGCTGTCGTTGTGCTGATCGGCGTGATCTCGTGGGTTATCATCGGCATGGACACGTCATTCGTGGACGGCGCCAAGGTTTCGAACGGAGGCAAGTTCGACGATGAGGCTGTCGAAGGCTACAAGAAGCTGTTCCGGTGCTTCCCATTCGCTGCCTACACCATCATTTGGAACTGCGTGTATGACCAGATCGACGCCAACTTCCAGTCCATCACGCAGCAGTGTGACTTGCGCTGGGTCACGAGCCACCCAGACAACTCGCAGGTGCCTGGTGCCATGCTTGGTGTGTTTGACCCGATCGTGATCGTGATCTGTATCCCACTACTTGACTCCATTGTCTACCCATGGTACACTCGCACTTTCGGCAAGCGTCCATCGCAGTTTGTGCGTTCGTCGGCGGGTCTCTTCGTTGCCATTGTCGGTGTTGTCTGGGCTGGCATCTTTGAGATCATCCGCCGCAACGCTGGTGCTTTGAAGCGTGAAGACGGCTCGCCGATTCTCGATGACGGCAGCGGACAGCCAATGAACGACATCTACTGGGCTGCGGCTATCCCGAACTATGTCTTCGTGGCGCTTGCCGAATGTCTGATCAACGTCACGGCCTACGATGTGTTCTACTCGAACGTCCCGATCTCCCTCAAGAGTACGTCGATGGCGATCAACCTGCTCATGTCGTCAATGGGCAGCTCGCTCACGTCCGCATTCACCATCATGTTCCGTCCGTATCTGACGTCTGACAACCTGAACGAAGACAACCTCGAGTACATGTACTTCACGCTGGGTGGCCTCAGCGTAGTCAACCTCATCGCGTTCATCTTCACTATGAAGAAGATGAACTTCGGCATGGACTCGAGCGTCGAGGAAGACGATGAGCTTCTCATTGACGCCAAGGAATCGGTGCACTCTCACATCAGCATGGGCGACCGCAAGTAAGACTCCCCGCTGAGTGATAGAGACTTCTATCCTAATAGATCTTTCAGTAGCTTCCACGTGTACTTGAGGGCGAAACGCCACTCACTAAAGATGATACCTCGTCGTCGTGCTCCTGTTTCCACAAACGGTGGCAATGACGGCCGATGCAGCATGCAAGCATATATCTGCTGCCCTGGTATGTCTATGGCAAGGCCTCAAGCAGCGCCATGTTACGGGCGAGACAGTAGTGCACGTTGTTACGATTTGGGACAAAGCCACCTGCCCCGCTCCACAACGTCTCTCGTTGTTCCAGGTGTCCCCATGCG